>JASCZI010181485.1:46395-59054 GCA_036250425.1 Stylosanthes scabra
GATCTATTCTCTTTGTAGTTAGCTAGATATTTTATCAACACACGAATTGGAACATCCCTTATAAACAACCTATTTTAATTGATCTCTTTTATCTATTAAGTTTTTATAACTATTATACATATTATTTGAATACAAGAAACTTTTTTATTTGTATACTCATTCTAATCTTAACCGATGTCCTTGTAATTTAGTCTGGAATCATTTAGGATAAGTACCAAAAGTATAAATATGGAGGAGTGCTCATGGCTCGCTTTGGTCCAAAAGCTCAACTTAGAGCCGATAAAATTTGGGATATTTTAGTCCGGCTTCACAGTCGACACGCTTATATATATATATATATATATACAACAATGCTATTTATACACCCTTTTATCAAACACCACATTTACATTCGTATAAAAATATTATTATTATAGGTGGTCCACAAAAGGTGGAGAGCAGTTAACACACAAATGACCGTATTTTATACGGGTGTCAAATTGGTGTTTGAAAAAATGGTGTGTGAATAGCGAAACTGACACACACATACACACACACACACACACACACACACACATATATATATATATATATATATATTGTATTGCAACGGGACAAACGGCCAAGAAGAAGAAAATTAAATACAAACTAAACGGACTAAGATAACCCCTCTATCATCACACGCTTATATATTTGTATAAACTCTCGCTCTCCTTAGCTACTAGTAGGGTTGGCAATGGGGCGGGTTTTTGCCCTACCCGACCCCGCCCTGCCCTGCCCTATTTTTTTAATTATAAAACTGGTCCCGCCTCGCCCCGCGGGTACTAAAAGACTATACCCTAATCCGTCCCTGCGGGTTATCCGCCCCGCCCCTATATTTTAAAAAATTAATAAATAAAATTAAAATTTAAAATTTTCATATAATTATGATCAAATGTAAAAATAAATTTAAGTAAAAATTAAATGATGGACATTTAAACAAATAAAAACACATAAAAAATTATAAAATATTATAATAAATTATATATTTTAATTAAATATTTAACATATATAGGTATATCGAGGCGGGTAGAGCCGGATACATCCAAAACTCGATCCTGCCTCGCCCCGACCAGAACCCGCCCCGTCCGTAGGTACGGGTTGAGTTGCCACCCCTAGCTACTAGCATAATTTCTTTAATTCCACTATAAATACCACTCATTATCACCATCATATAATCATAAATCGGTACATTTATGTTAATAATATTAGTTTTTTATTTTCATTCTAATCAATAATACACAATCATTTGTAAACATACATGTTAACAATAAAGATGTATTTTTTTTTTAATTTTGCTTTTATTTAAATACAAATTCACGAACGTTCATAATTGTGCCATATATCAATATAATAACTTTGATAAGGTGTCTACTTTTATTAATGTAATAATTCCTCCATTTATTTATGATATTTATGTAGCGTAATTTATTTTAAGTAAATATAACATCAATTAAAATCTTTTGATATTTGGAATTCTGTTTCTTAATAATGAGCACTTGAATTAAACATATCTATAACAGGTCCATAGTTCATAATTTTTTATATTTTAAATATTTATTATAGAAAAAAGACTAAAAAATCAACACGTTATAATCAACAGGGAGTTAACATATATTACGAATGATAATTTAAGTATTGACTTCCTAATAATTCCTTAACATTAATTCCATAGAATTATTTATGTGTAAATGATGAGTCTCAACAGAAGTCATCTTTTAATCAAATAGCTAATAAGATAAAAAGCTAAATCGTTTTTTTCAAATTTTAGATTTTTATAATTATTGGTCTTTCCAAAAATAGTTTAATCAATTTTTTTATATAAATTAATTCACCAAAATAAGGTGAATTAGAGCTAAAATATAAATTGCAATGAAAAATAATAAAAAGATTAAAAGAAGAAAAAAAGATAAAAATATTTCTTAATTATTATGTATTTTTAGAATAAAACACTGTCATTTAAAAAGTCCAAACAATATAGCAAACATAATTTAAAGTATTCTATTAATTTAAATGAAATGTTGTATAATATAAATTATAAATTAAAATGCAAGCATAAAAGAATTTAAAGAAGACTTAAATACTATCTTAATACGTGAAGGCTTCTTTAGCTAAAAAGAAAAAAAAAAAAAACAAGGCTGAACTCATACATGAAGGAAGTATGGAATGTCCCAACCTTATGAACTTACAACTTCTTTCACCAACAGTATACATATGCAGATTCCAAAGCAAACACAGAATCCAGACGTAGGTTCGGTAAGCACAATGCAAAAACGATTAGGGAGGCGTCAAAAGTTTTTCTTTATCATTGTAATAGCGATGAGGTCTGAGTAGTCCGTGGAGTTGGATCTCACCATCGGAGTTGCTGTTTTTAGAAGAGAGATTTTTTTTTTTGGCTTGATTTTTTTTTTATCTGAGTTTTTTTTTTTTTAGTTAAATTTTTTATCTGAGTTAATTAGGGATTCTGAAACATCAAGGATGAGAAGAGAGATTTGTAATGCAGGATCCATGCCTTCCTCCTTTTTATCTTTTTTGGGACATCTCATTCATGGCTTTCTCTACTTTTTTTTGGACTTGGATGGCTTACTCTTGTTTTTTATTTTTGTACGTAATAATCTGATACTTTTTAGATGGATATGAAGTAGTTATTTTTTATTTAAAAAAATTTTAAATGGGCCATGTAAAACCCAAAACCTAATTTCTGTGGTAACCTCTTATAGCAGGTTAATCATTAAAGAGTGCTGCCTGGAGTGCACTAGCTTTTGCCCCAAAAAAGTAATTAAAAATGAAGTCTTTTAATGTCAAAGAAGCATATAACCTTTATCTCTTTCATTTATTATTATTAGTTATTAGACGATGTTTTTAATGATTATTTAGCGCCACAAACGAAACTATACTGTTTTATGTTGTTTATCGTGGAAGGGAGTTGTCACCTTATGCACGTTGTTAACAAGAATTAGACGATAAATAAGTTAGGGACTAACTTGATACCATCTTTTCAATCTTGTGTATCAAAATGATGCACTTTATGTGTTTATGATAACACAGTGACAAATCCAAAAACTTTTCAATCAAGTGGATTAAAATGATGCACTGTATGTGTTTATGATAATGCAGTGACAAATCTAAAAACTTTAAGTCGGGAGGAAAATATATGCAATACAATTATTCTTGGTGTTTAAGTGGTTTTAACAATCAAGTGATTAGCTATTCATGTTTATTCACGCGCCTGGTTACCCTTAATATAAGGGATATTTGTTTAACAAGAATGGTTGACCGCTTGGTTATCATAAATAATGATCCAGAATGCACACAAATAACCATCCAAAATGCATACAAATAACCATTGAAACTAAACTAGAATGCACACAAATAACCATCCAAAATGCACACAAATAATCATTGAAGCTAAACCAGAATGCATACAAATAACCATGCAAAATGCACACAAATAATCATGCAGAATGCACACAAATAATCATCTAGAATGCACACAAATAACAAACAACCCAATCAAATCTTGAAGCTAAACCAGAATGCACACAAATAACCATCCAGAATGCACACAAATAACCATCCAAAATGCACACAAATAACCATTGAAGCTAAACCAGAATGCACACAAATAACTATGCAGAATGCACACAAATAACAAACAACCCAATCAAATCTTAAAGCTAAACCAGAATGCACACAAATAACCATCCAGAATGCACACAAATAACCATCCCAAATGCACACAAATAACCATTAAAGCTAAACCAGAATGCACACAAATAACCATGCAGAATGCACACAAATAACTATCCAAAATGCACACAAATAACCATCCAAAATGCACACAAATAACCATTGAAGTTAAACCAGAATGCACACAAATAATCATTTAGAATGCATACAAACCATCCAGAATGCACACAAATATCAAGTAACCCAATCAAATCTTGAATCAGGCAATTAAAAGCAAAGAAGAAGAAGAAGAAGAAGAAGAAGATGAAGAAGACGACGACGATAACGACGACGACGAAGGAAGATGATGAAGAAGACGACGACGAAGGAGGAGGAGGAGGAGGCGGAGGCGGAGGCGACGACGACGAAGAATGAAGATGATGAAGAAGAAGACGACGACGACGAATGAGGATGATGAAGATAACGACGGCAACAATGAAGAGAGTGCGTGTTCACGCGCTTTGGGGGGGTGAGAGTGGGCTTGTTTGAGCGTGTGGTTACTGAAACCATTTGGTTTTGCACTTGGTTACTAAAACTACTTGTGCACCTAGCATGATTGTATGCAATATATAAGAATACCATTTTTTTATTAACATAGGAAAGCATATAAAATTAACTAACAAGAAAATGTTAAATATTAAAAAATTATTTATTTATTTATTCATTGTCAATACTAATATATTAATAGGTACTAATATAGTTATTAATTTAGTTTTATAAATTAAATACTTGTAATAATAATAAATGCGAGGTTAATTGGGAAGGTAAATAAATTATTTTTAACCAATAAGTTTTTTTTATTTGAATTTTGTAGGGAAAACATTGTTACAAACTTAGAATTAACAAAATATGATTGATGGCTAAGGATTCGGTGCCCCTCTTGGTAGGAAGGGCACCGGTACCCTTCTAAAAATACTTATGAAATTTACCCCTCATATTTTTTATACTAATTTCAAAAGTCACCCAACTCTTTTTAATTTCATTTTATGTCCACACAAGCACGAGCTTTCCTCCTACTCTCTTTTCAATGAAAAATAACAGACTCTTGATCTTCCATCCAATTCCTATACCGTTTCCCTGCAAAAACTCCTTTCTTTTTTTTTATTTTTTATTATATCTGAGATAATTTTTCAATAGTTTAATAGTTTATAAATTGAGTCATTTAATTTTTATTTACATTTTCCATTTGAGGATTTTGGGAAAATTATTCTAAAATTATTTATTAGTAAAAAGTATAAATTAATTTTCAAAGAATTTTGTTTAAAGAAAACATGCTTTATATTGGTAAATTAAATCCAGAATACATTTTAAAATTGTTTTAACCGAACATCATTTTATTCAGAATAATTTGTAAGTATGTTTGTATTTTCTCTTCCTTTTAAGCATAATTTATGAATTCTTTTATCTTATATGAAAGTTAAAGTTTAAAAATAGATTATAAAGATTTTCATTTTAAGATATATTTAATGATAATATTTTATAAAATAAGGCATTAATAATAAATATTAAAAATAAATTTTAAAAGAATTTAATTTATAATATTGTTTAATAGGTTCATAGTTAAATATTAAAGGTTCTTCATTGAATTAAATGTAAAAAAAATAGAATTTAATTTATAACATGCTTTTTTCTTAAAAAAATAAATAAATTAATATTTTTTGCTTTGATATTTTCTAAATCCTAGTTTAAATATGTAGATAGAGTCTGTATGTATATCTTCTAAAAAATAATTATAAAAATGAAAGAGCCATTAAATAAACCCATAACAAAAGTACCAAATACTGAACAACCCCCAAACAGACAAACTTGCAATAGGAACATCTGACTTAAAGTAGTTGAACTCTCTCGAATAACATGGCTAAAAGCTAAGAAAATTATAATAGTAATATATCTATTTTACCAATTTTTTTTTTTAAAATAAAAGTTTAAACTACATTACTGTACAATCTATTAAAATATTAAAAGAATAGGATTCTCGCTCAGTGCTCACCATTTGGAGGTCTTATTCCATTGACATTTGGCGGTGCGTAGAATCGCGCCGAGTGTTACTTAATGAGTGGTTGCGTAATGTCATTCCAACTGTCGATAATAAATTCGGATTATTCTTTGAGAGAACCATGGGATCATTAAATTTAATTAAAAAAATTACACACAATAAAGAGTGATTTGTTGAGATTTTGAATTCAATTTTCGAAATCTGAATTTTAATTGGAGTAAATGCCTATGAAAGAAATTCAAAATAACCTACTAAAATAGCATCTATAAAATAAATGGTATAGAGTCAAAAGTTGGCACTCATAAGTCATAAACGTTCATTTTAGCTATCTATTCAGCCAGAACATATTTGCTTTTGTGCCCGCTTATATTTATGATAATGAATGCATTTACTTTTACATTACCATGGATATGCCTCGCCATACTGCAAATATCAGGTATGAAACATTTTTCTACATATATAATTATGTTCCAATTCAAGTTTGATACATTCAGTAATTTCATGATTGATGCAGACTCCTTGGCTAGACAATCGCCATGTGGTGTTCGGACACGTCATTGATGGAATGGATGTGGTGAAGACTCTTGAATCCCAAGAGGCAAGCAGAATGGATATCCCTCGGAAGCCTTGCAAAATTGTTAACTGCAGGGAACTTCTTGTGGACAGTTGATTTTTACGAGGAATTTAGGCACATTTATCCTAATGCCAGTAGTCAGTATAATTTTTATTTTTCCAATCTTTGTATTGCCTCTTATGAATCATGTTTATGTGTTGAATTGTCATTATCACTAGTGAAGTTATACTGAATGTTGTTTTTTAATCAAATATTATGACAATTGTGTGAACCAACTCTATTGGCAGCTTCTTATTCTGTTGTATTTTATGATAGTAACAAGTGCAAGGGAGCTAAATGCTCTAAACTTTATAATTATTTTATTCTATGTTAATAAAGTGCTGTGTTTGTTTTTTCCAAGCCTGAATGTCCAAGCTTTTAGACTAACAAGGTTGCCATTGAGCCAAGTGAACAACCATGTTATTATACGCTACGCTATTAAATATTATTATATCAAACCAAATCAATTAAAATGCCCATAATGCTAATAATTATAATTATTATATAAACATATGATTGAGTCAAAAATTTTGTTGTTATATTTTTTATAATTATTCGAATAATTTATATTATAATTATAATAAATTATGGTACATATAATGTATAAATAATTTAATTAAATTTAAATAATGTAAAATATTAGTTTTATTATAATCTTATATATTCATTTAATTATTATTGTTTTAAGAGTTTTCATAGTTTCAATAAATACTTGCAATATATAATAATATAATATGTATAAAATAATTAATAAAATCTATAAATAATAATTATTTAAGTATAAAAATATTAAAATACTTATAATAAAAATAAAATTTTATATAATTATTTAATTATGAACGAGTCAACGCTTTAATCAATGATCTGATGGTTGAACCTCTAACCCACTAATCCGGTAATCTTACCAGCTCGATTGACAGGTCGATTTTGATAACTATGCTTTATGGCCTAATGAATTTTTTTTCCTATACAGGGATATTTGGAAATGGAAGAGACAAAAGAAAAAATCATTCACGTTCCTAATTACGTTCCAATGAATGCTCACTTTAAATAGTAATAATGATAAGATTCTATTCTAATCAGGTTCCAATGAATACAACGGTAAAAAAATCAATTACTTAGTTTAAATGATTTTAATTTTTAAGGAGGGATTGGGTCAGTTTTGGTTTGTTTAGGATTTAAAATTCGAAAACAATTGTTGTTGGTGCTATTTAAAGATATTTGAATGAAATCACCTTTTTAAAATTACAAGAGGCTATCCTAGACATATTTCAAATTGATCCTTTCACGAATAGTGTAAAATTCTATTAATATAGTTTCCTGAATTTTAGTTTTTTTGTTTAAGATTTAAAATTTGAAAATGAAACCAAATAGAAATTATCGTATCACAATAACTGAAAGAAATCACATTTTTAAAATGCTAACTGAATGCAAAATCATTATAGTTGAATGCAAAATTATTTTTAAAAGGTCAATGTTAAACATTATAGTATCATAAAACAAAAAAATCATAATTTTAAAAATGTGATTTCTTTCTATTAACAACGGTATCCCGTGCGTTGCACGGGCAATACCCTAGTAAAAAATAAAAAATAAGGAGCAAAAGCGAGATGAAGCCAATGCCTAATTAACAAGGATAATCAAACTAAAACACATGGTCAAGAGAGAAAGACGAAGAATGCAATGGTAAAAAACCATGTGTAAGAGCCTTAGAAGCCTAGAATAATTCTTCTTCTACTCTATTGTCAAGGCCAGAGAAGAGATTAGCCTTGACTGCACAATGTCTTCTCACCGCCACCATGACCACAAGAAGAAAGAGGGGTTATTCGGTTATGTGATCAAGTCCATCAACGATGCTAACTCCGGTGAGAGAAGAAGAGATGGAAAGACACGGAGAGGAAGAAAAGAAACAGCCATGGAGTTACTAGGTTTTAGAGGGGTAGAAATTGTAGGGATTTTTGCTGGGAAAGACGAGTTTCTAAGGAAAGATAAAAGGTCACAAGTCCATTATCTTTTCATCCAAAAACAGTGGTAGGAGGAAGGCTTGTTAGGGGCATAAAATGGAGTTACAAAAAATTTAGGTAACTACTACAATTAACATAAAATATGTGCGAGGTCAAATTCATAAATATTTTTAGGAGGGCACCGGTGCCCTTCCCATTGAGAGGGGCACCAAATCCTTGGCCTATGATTCATATCTTTGTAATTCACCCGCGATACATGTGACTCTTTTTCTCAAATTTTTCTTTTTGTTTTACCCAACATACATATATCAATAATACTATATATACAACTATATATATAACCAACCATCAACCAAGTGATACATTCCAACTCTCATCCAGCGCGTGATATTCACGCGTCCCGCCAACCTTCCACCACTCAAATCACGCGCCTCGGGACCCGTTTCAAAAAATGCAAACCGTCTCGCCTTCTCAAGCACGTTTTCAAAAAACCGCTTTGACTATCCAAAATAGTTCCATTTCATTTTCATTTCCAACAAAATCAAATCATTTTCATTTTGCAAAAAAAAAATCATCATTAGAGAGAACCCCATCGAAGCACACGAACGAAGCGATCTCATCCCGATTCGAGCACGAAGAAGAGGAACTCAACAAAATAGACAAACTCATCACCTTCAAAACGGAAAAGACCTCTAGCCGAACTTAAAGAATCACCTCAGAAGAACTCAACAACTAAAGGTTAGTGTCTTAAACTCAGTTAGGGTTTTTAAATGAGTCAATGAATCTAACTTTACATGGGTTTAGGGTTTAAAATCTGCCATTTCGTTGTCTTATGCCGTCTGGGGTATGAAATAAGGTTTTCCATTTTGCATGCTTGTGTTATTCCGGTTCGGCTAAAGAAATGTTAGTTTTCGAGTTAGGGTGTGTTGTTTGTTGCTTATTTCTTCGTTTAACGAACTAGATCCGGTTCGGGGTTGATGTCTGAAGTTATGGATTAGAGTTTGTTCGTATTTCTTCGGAATGGTTTTATTCTTTTCTTTTTTTATTTTTTTCAGTAAAATAATGGCTCATGGACAGAAATCTGGGAAGGAAGGAAATGGCAAGAACGACATCAAATCCAAGAAGCAGGGGAGCCCTAAGAAAAAGGATATAAGTGTTCATTGTCTTTCCGATTCGGTTGTTTTTCATTTCCGGTTCATGTGTATTTTTTTGTTTTTTTTTTAATTTATTTTGTTTTTAAAAAACAATCTTGATGGTATATTTCCGGTTCACTCTACATTTTCTTTTTGCTTTTGATGCATGTGTTAATCCGGCTTTGTGTTTAATATTTTCCGGTTCGGTGTGCACATGTGACCCTTTTGGTGCCAAGGTTAATGAGAAGGCATTGAGTGAGGAAGATCTTACGGTCTTCAAAATGTTCCAAGGGAAGAACCAAACAGATCTGACAAGATTAGTACTACGCACACCAGTTGACACAGAGGTGAACCGGATTCTATTCAAGAGGGCATTTTTGATCTTCATCCAAAAATGCTTGTTCTTGGCTACATCGTCTCAGAATGCCACACCGAAGGCTCTCCCCACCCTGTTTGTATTGAAACTACCAGGGAGAGAAATTGGGCACTTCATGTGCATGATTTCCTCCTTGACGAGGTTAAGAAGGCCAAGCAGAACAACACCAAGGCCGTTCATGGGTGCTGCTACGTGATGATGATAATATACTTCCACGAGACCCACTTCGGAAAGAACCCAAGGGAACCCGAAGCCAGCTTCCTTGGATTATATACTGGACAGGATGATGAATTACAAGGCCTTAGAGGACCAATGACGAGAGCAAGAGCAAAGAAGGCAAAAGAAGAACTAAATAGGGTTGTTTTTTATCTTGAAACCAGCCCAAATCTTGAAGAGTTGAAACCCAAGATGGTGAATTGCTTAATGCATGCTGAAGATGAGGCCCAAATGAAGATATTCAAGAATTAATTATTTTTATTTTTATTTTTATTTTTATTTTGTGTTATTTTTATGTAAATTTTCATGCACATTTTCCAAAAGACATTTTAGATGGTCTAAGTATGTTTTAAAAGCTTTGATGACTATTTTCAAGATAGTGGATCATTTAAGGTGTAGTGGGAAATCTTATCTTAGAGAGAGATCTTATCTAAGTGGATTCTCTAAGATTTCCTATCCACTCTACCTTATCCACTCATCTTATAAAAAGGAAACCCATCAGCATGTAAAGACAGATTATGAATATATTTATCTTGTGAGATTTAGTCTCTCTTGAATTCTTCATAGAATTCTCTGAACTTATCAAGGGTATTTACCTTTGTGGCGTTCTTAGGCTTATCAATCTTTGATTGTGGCGCCTTATCCTATCCAATCTGTATCAGTTTCTTAGATTCGTTCATAACTCTATCTATAGAACTCCGTTTTGGGTCATTCTTGGGTCTATCTTGAAGTTCAGATCGTGATCTTTGATTTCGTTGTTGAACCGTCAAATTTTGAGTTTTCTAGCTTCAGATACAGGTTTGCCTAAATTCTGCGAATTTCAACATTAGTAGGTCCTATTTACTTAATTCATGAAATTTTGTTCATATCATGTGGTATTAGAGCTTAGTTCTAAGGTTGTTTTCCTTTCATATTTGTGGGTTGTTTATCTTAATCTACTCAATTTCTTTGTTTCTTATAATTGTTTTGTACTTTTCATTATTAGTTATTTAAAAAAAAAAGATTTGAAAAAAAAAGAAAAAAAGAAAGCAAGCAAGTATATAGCCAAAAAAAAAAGTAGTAACAAAAAAAAATTATTAGTATATTTATAGTATATTGTCTCTTTGATAATAATCCTAAGTGTCTTTCTAAGTCATTGTTGGTATTCCCTATTTGTCACTTTTTTTATTATTTTCTGTTTGTTATAGCTAAATCCGTGTGCCTTCAATTTGTCATCACTTTGTTGCTTTTCTATTTCATATCGTCATATCAAGTATTTACTAAATATTCTTGTGCGTTCATTGAGAATCTGTTAAGAATTTAAAGAGAGCTTTTGAGTGGTAAAAGGCAAGAGAGAACCTTACACAAAAGCCTATACACGAGTGATACATTCTACGAGTGTAAACACGTAAGAAGAGTGGTGAGGTCCAAATTATTTTCATTTTTTTTAAGCATGGCAGGGACAGGAAACGATGACGTTCCTCCTTTGGGAAATGAAAGATTGTTGGTGGAGGCTATTACAACTCAAATGCAAAGGATGTTGAGGGAACAAACAGAGGGGTTATATGAAAGAATTGAAAGGTTAGAAAATCCAGAAACACATGATGAAGATGATGATCATAGAAGGAGAAATGGAGGAAGGAGGAGAAGAGATAATGAGGGTGATACAAGGGGGGACAGAATAGAGGGATTGAAGATTAAGATTCCATCTTTCAAAGGGAAGAGTGACCCAGAAGCTTATCTTAAGTGGGAGTTGAGAATCGAGCAATTATTCTCATGTCATAATTATACTGAAGAAAAGAAAGTAAAGGTGGCAATAATGGAATTTACAGATTATGCTCTTATTTGGTGGAACAATTTACAAAAAAAGCAGATTAGGTTTGAAGAACCTTTGGTAGATACTTGGGATGAAATGAAGAGATTGATGCGGAAGAGATATGTTCCTTCGCATTATCATAGGGACCTTCACAATAAGCTTCAAAGGCTCACACAAGGCAGTAGAAGTGTTGATGAATATTTCAAGGAGATGGAGGTGTCTTTAATTAGAGCCAATGTGGATGAAGATAGAGAGGCTACTATGGCTCGCTTTTTGAGTGGGCTAAATAATGATATTAGAGATGTGGTTGATCTACAAAATTATGTGGAGTTGGAGGATTTGGTACACCAAGCTACTAAGGTGGAGTAGCAGCTTAAAAGAAAGGGTATCATGAGAAAGAGTTCTTCTAATTTCAATTCTTCATCTTGGAGGGAAAGAAATAAGAAGGAGGGGAGCAATTCCTCTAACAACACTTCCGGTACACCTCATAGGGTACAATTCAAGTCCAATGATACTTCCAAAAAGACGGGGAGTAGTGACATCAAATGCTTTAAGTGTTTGGGAAGAGGTCACATAGCTTCCGAATGCCCAAACAAGAAGACTATGTTACTTAAAGATGATGGAAGAATTAGCAGTGAATCATCTTCAAAATCTGAACAAGAAAGTGAAGAGGAGGTAGATGAAGACATAATTGTTAAAGCCCAAGAAGGAGATTTGTTGATGATTAGGAGGTTGCTGGGGAATCAAATGCAAGCTATGAATGATTCCCAAAGAGAGAACATTTTTCACTCTAGATGTTCTATCAATGGGAAACTTTGT
>JASCZI010181486.1:0-25748 GCA_036250425.1 Stylosanthes scabra
GGTACCGTCCCCTACAGTATCTCTCCTCCTTCTTCGGCGATGACCCTAGGGTTCCCAATCCTCTTCATTCCTCAAGGATCTCACTCTTCTGCACCTTGCTTCTAATTCTCGTCGGCCTTATCTCCCTCTTCTCAATCGTCAACAAATTGGTCAGTTTCCCCTCTCAGATTTCAACGCATTGTGCTTCTTTTTTTCTCCCTCTGATTCTTCAATGATCGATTCGTTTGCTGAGCTGGTTCTTATTGTTGATTTCGGCTTTGAATTTCTAATGTTTAATTCCTATTTTTTTTTTTTTTTTATGGTTGTAGAATGCTCCTTACTTGTGTAAAAAGGATGGGATTACACTTATCTGCCCTCACGTAAGTTATTATGAACCAGTGATTCCCGTTTTCTGTCTCTTTCTGTTATGCGGATTCTCACAGATTGTGTGGTGCTGGTTTCAGGTTAAGGAATCGCCGTCTCTGTGGGAAAATCCTTTATCGTCCACCACGTCTTGGAAGCCTTGTGCTGAGCGCAGGGATGGTGTTATAGAAGGTTTTCTTCTTCTTTATTTATTTATTTTTTATTTGCGTTGACCATCTTATTAGCATTGCAAGTTATGCATGTATGTCAGGGCAGTTTATCGTAATTTTCTTTTTTATGGAGCATCAACAGACTTTCAGAAGTAGTTATATTAACTGAATCACAAAATGGATAGTTGGATCAATATGTGATGAGACTTTGTTGGTTATCACTTATCACTGATGTGCGGAATTTTTTGTTAATGAAGTGAAATGATCTATCCACACTTTATTATTCTCGTAACACTACATGTACATGCATCCATCACAACAAAAAAAACTCTTCGTTGCTATGACTCAAATTTTCTGTGCTAGACTTCGTTATTTTTGTGCTCAAATTTTCTATGCTAGAGGCGCGTGGATTTAGTAGGTGTGGAAACACATGGATGGATGCATAGAAGCATGGACACCTAGATTTATTCTATTATTTTTTATTCGTGTGTGTGTGTGTATGATGCTCTCTTCTTTCTTTAAGGAATAAAGAGTAATATTTACTGAATCCTTGTATTGGAACCTTATAACGCAGGAGTTTTCTATATTTGTAGTCTATGTTCCATGGAGTCCTTCTTCATTTTAATTTGTTTCTTAATATAGTGTTGCTTATTTATTGCATATATGTTAACTAGTGACTGGTATATATTCATATCAGTTCACTTGGTGTTGCGTCTAGTATTGTTGTAATTATTAATCTTGCTTTGACTCCTCTATGTAGAGCTTCCTCCTGAAAATGAAACAAATGGGTACATATTCATCCATGCTGAAGGTGGTCTAAACCAACAAAGAATTGCGGTATGGGCTAAGTATTTTAAGTTGTGATGCAATATATGCTACACTGGTTTCCTTTTCCAAAATTCACCATGACTTATTTCATTTTATTATTTACGCCTTTTTGTTTGCATTGCCTCTGTTATCTTAGTATGGTTAGTTACAGCTATTTGTCAAATATGTGAACCTACTCTTCTTTGACCTGCTTGAGAGGAATAAAACTTAAGAAAACTGTAAAATATGGACAATGTCTATTTGCTATTCTGCATACATGTTGATTTTTATATAGGATCAATTGTTGAGATTGATATGACAATATAAACTCTGAATATTGATATACCCAAGAAATATTTCAAAGATCATCTGAGACTCTTTAAACTTGTAGTGGTAGTATAGTGTTTTCATAACACTGATGTTTCTAATTTAGTGGACTTGCAAAACAACTATAATTTGCATTTATAGTTGGTTTTACTGAGGCATGATGCTGATTTATTGTCTTGTACCATGTAATTGGCTGTATGTAAAATGATTTGTAGAGTTATTATTTGAGTGATTTACTTTGGCGTGTATTTCAAAATGCAGATATGCAATGCAGTGGCTGTGGCCAAAATAATGAATGCCACTCTTATTTTGCCTGTATTGAAGCAAGACCAGATTTGGAAAGACCAAACGTGAGATCTCCTTTCCGCTGGTGTTTTTATAAGTTTAGTTGTCACTGCTGTTTTGCTAAGCATTTGTATGAACATTTCATCAATATCATATTTCTTTGATTCTGAAAATTCAATAGATTTAACTACTAAAAAAACTCAGGCAACTCTTTGGTGCTAGTTGCATTTCTTTCCTTCCTCACAAGTGTTTTTTTTTTTTTTTTAACTTTGTCTGAGATACTTGTAGATGGTCCTCACCATGGACCATGGTCAAACTTTTCTTTATTGCAGGAAATTTGAAGATATTTTTGATGTGGATCACTTCATAGATTACCTGAAGTATGATGTTCGTATAGTCCGTGATATCCCTGAGTGGTTTACGGATAAAACAGAACTATTCAGTAGTATAAGGTTTGATAGATTTCTTTTCTTTCTTGTGACTGTTAAATATTAAAATTCAAAGTTGCTATATAAGAAAGATGTGCATATCTAAATCGCCAATTTCACTTTGTCACTTTGGTTTCTGGTTCGATCATAGGCAATGGCAGAAAAATATCGGTTTTAGATGCTGGCCTTATGGCCAAATAACGCTAACTATGGGTATACTCTTTCATTAAGCATATATTAATTAAGTTGATAATAATTTTGGCTGGACGAGGGATGTGATGTGATGTGTTCATGTATGGATGTAGAATATTTTTTTCCCTGTCTCTTGTCTTTTGTCTTTTTGTTAAACCTTGTCATGATTCTTTTTGCTGTAGGAAACTTTAACCAACGATGTCATGCCAACCTAGATCATTCTGTGTCTTGGCATGATTTGTTAATGTCTTGGTGGTTGGTGGCAATTCCTTTGACTAACAGAATAATTGTGTTTTGTCTTTCAGGCGGACTGTAAAGAACATTCCAAAATATGCACCTGCACAATTTTACATCGACAATGTTTTGCCTCGAATCAAGGAGAAGAAGATTATGGCTCTAAAACCTTTTGTAGATAGGCTGGGGTAGGCTGTGGATGATTTATAATTTTATATGCTAGGCACAACTATTTTATATGTAATTCATGTTGTCACAGTGTTACTGTTCTTGTTTCAGATATGACAATGTTCCTGCAGAAATCAACAAGTTGCGATGTAGGGTTAATTATCATGCTCTGAAATTTCTTCCTGATATAGAGCAGATGGCTGATTTACTGGCATCAAGGATGAGAAACCGAACTGTTAGTTCAAATCCTTATATGTATGTATCATTTGTGTTCAAGATCCTCTGGTAGCTGAATTTGGGTGCATTTGTTGTATCAGTGATATAACAGTTTAAAACATGAGCAGGGCTCTGCATCTTCGATTTGAGAAGGGAATGGTGGGCCTATCATTCTGTGATTTTGTGGGGACAAGAGAAGAGAAAGCTAAAATGGCAGAATACAGACAAAAGGAGTGGCCTCGACGGTATAAGGTGCAGAACTCATATTTCTTTTTCCTTTTTGTAGGAAAAGTATCAAAATAAGAGCTAAGAACTTTCTATTGGAGCATAATGTTCACACTGCTTTTGATGAAAATGCAGAATGGTTCCCACTTATGGCAATTGGCTCTACAGAAGCGAAAGGAGGGACGGTGTCCTCTAGAGCCTGGAGAAGTGGCTGTTATACTTCGAGCTATGGGCTATCCAAAGGAAACACAAATTTATGTCGCTTCTGGACAAGTGTATGGCGGACAGAATCGGATGGCTCCACTGAGGAATATGTTCCCTAATCTGGTAAAGACCTCTCAACTATTATGTGAATATAAACAATGATCATTGTATTTCCTTGTAGTTCTAACATGTTTTGGATGCTTAGTATTTTTGTTTGTTAATGTCTTAGAGATGTTACATGATATTCTAGTCTGTAATGAGGCTAACAAGCATTCAAGCTAGGATGCATTTTTCTGGTTCTCTTTAAACTAGTTTGATATAAGTTACAACTGAGCTAATATATCAAATCTTTTTCTCTATAATTTCTCATTTGAATACGTGATATTACTCTCCACTTTCGTTGACAGGTTACAAAGGAGGAGTTGGCAACTAAAGAGGAGTTGGATGGTTTTAGAAAGCACGTTACGAGCCTTGCAGCTCTTGACTTCCTGGTATGCCTGAAGTCGGATGTGTTTGTGATGACCCATGGAGGCAACTTTGCTAAGCTAATCATTGGCGCTCGCAGATACATGGGCCACCGTCTGAAATCAATCAAACCTGACAAAGGATTAATGTCCAAGTCTTTTGGGGATCCATACATGGGTTGGGCTACTTTTGTTGAAGATGTGGTTGTTACTCATCAAACACGGACAGGGTTGCCAGAAGAGACTTTCCCCAACTATGACCTCTGGGAGAACCCCTTGACTCCTTGCATGTGCAAAGCCTGATTACACCGATTTTCGTCAACATAGTTCACACTCTCAGACTTCCCTCGAAGATGCATTTGCAAGGAATATACCACTTAAGTTATGAGCTCTATCCACAGGGTAAGCGCGAGAATCTGGCCTGGGGTTAATTAATTCACGCTGAGGTGGGAGGGAAAGTAATTGAAATTGAGTGAAGATAATGGCTTGCAGGAACTGAGACTCGACTCAACTGTTAGTTGTCCTATTCTAGGTGTTCTCATTTGGCCATACACCGGTTTGATACTTTCTTTTTCTTTTTGTCTAACATGCACATGAACCCCCCCCCCTTCTTCTTCTTGTCATCATCAAAAGGAATTGATATTCTTTGTACTAAAAAGAAAATGTGTAAATCATTAGTGAATTATACATGTTGCCAAGTTTCTGTGTTCGTGATGGTGTATAATCAGTAAAATGTGGCAACTGGAACAGTAAATTACTCTAAATATTTTGTGAATCTTTGGGGATATTTGTTAAGAGATAGCATTCTATTGTTTTTAGTTAGAGGAAAAAAATTACAAAAATATTCTGCACATTAAAAAATAAAAATTAGTTACTAAATTAATTATCATATATTTATGTGTATTTATATGCGTTATTGTATATAGATGGCTGAAGTCAGGATCCAATCAACCATGATTGGTGCATAGAAAATTTATTTCGAGCAAGTCCTAAACTCTAAACCTAATAATACTATGCAGGGATTATATTTGTTTGAGTAATACCTTAGGAGCTTAGGACTCTATTATTTTAGCAATTTTCTCAGTTTAGAAAATAACAAAGTGAATGGTTGAACACATAGGACTTAGTGTCAAAAAAAAAAAAAAAAAACAAAACAAAACTTAGGACTTAGGAGCATAGGAGACTTTAATCTTCTCAGCTATAAGCAGTTTCCAGAGCCAGCTCCAATTAATACCCTCGTACCAATAGAAATTTCTTTTTGCAAGCCAAAGAATATGCTGAGTTTTTGGTGACCAAAGATGAATAGATAATGCTGATTAAATATTGATAATGTTTTTGCAAGATTATCAATATTCCACTGATTATTTGAAACAATGTCTTCCAAAACATAATGCCATTCACTTATATGATCATAAGGCAGGAGCTCACCAATTTTAGCAAGAAAAGACCAAGAATCATAGCTAGGGTGGCGATTACAACCCTATTCACGGGTATCCAATCCGGCCGGGTAGAGTTGGGCGCGGAGCGAATTGACCTGCGGGTCGGATATGGCGTGGGTTGAGGCTCTATCTTATTCAATCAACCAGCAAAATATATATATATATCAACAACACTACATGTATACCTCTTTTTGGTTTACACCTCCAATCAAGTCCCAAACGAACATGTTTTTATATATACAACGAACATGTTCGTTTGCTTTTAAAAACCTGTTCGTTCTAGTAGTAATATTCTGTTCGTACACGAACAGAAATCTATATATACAATGAACATGTTTTATAGTTGACACGAACAAATTAAAAACTTGTTCGTTCTAGTAGTAAAAACATGTTCGTTCTAGTAGTAAAAACCTGTTCGTTTGGGACTTGTTTGGAGGTGTACACCAAGATTAATTATATATACATATATATAATATGTTAGAAGTGAATATCAAACCAATAATTTTTCAATAATAAAAAAAATTTTCAATCACGAAGTTAATATATTCAATTAGAAATTTAATAATTTTATTTATATAAAAGCAATTTTATGTAATAATGTATAAATATTATATATTTTTTTTAAACTTACTATAGGATTGGACAATTACATATTGTGTGCAGGTAGAATTAAGTTGACATGTTTTAAATTTGCAAATAGGATAAAATTAAAATTAAATAATTAATAGAAAAATAACGTCACAACTCAGAATTGAGTCTAAACCTTACCTTATATCCTACCCCTAATCATACACAATGATTAGCTCCCCCGTTCCATTGAAAAGTATGAAAATCATGTGTATTTATATGCGTTATTGTATATAGATGGCTGAAGTCAGGATCCAATCAACCATGATTGATGCATAGAAATTTATTTCGAGCAAGTCCTAAACTCTAAACCTAATAATACTATGCAGGGATTATATTTGTTTGAGTAATACCTTAGGAGCTTAGGACTCTATTATTTTAGCAATTTTCTCAGTTTAGAAAATAACAAAGTGAATGGTTGAACACATAGGACTTAGTGTCAAAAAAAAAAAAAAAAACAAAACAAAACTTAGGACTTAGGAGCATAGGAGACTTTAATCTTCTCAGCTATAAGCAGTTTCCAGAGCCAGCTCCAATTAATACCCTCGTACCAATAGAAATTTCTTTTTGCAAGCCAAAGAATATGCTGATTTTTTGGTGACCAAAGATGAATAGATAATGCTGATTAAATATTGATAATGTTTTTGCAAGATTATCAATATTCCACTGATTATTTGAAACAATGTCTTCCAAAACATAATGCCATTCACTTATATGATCACAAGGCAGGAGCTCACCAATTTTAGCAAGAAAAGACCAAGAATCATAGCTAGGGTGGCAATTACAACCCTATTCACGGGTATCCAATCCGGCCGGGTAGAGTTGGGCGCGGAGCGAATTGACCTGCGGGTCGGATATGGCGTGGGTTGAGGCTCTATCTTATTCAATCAACCAGCAAAATATATATATATATCAACAACACTACATGTATACTTCTTTTTGGTCTACACCTCTAATCAAGTCCCAAACGAACATGTTTTTATATATACAACGAACATGTTCGTTTGCTTTTAAAAACCTGTTCGTTCTAGTAGTAATATTCTGTTCGTGTACGAACAGAAATCTATATATACAATGAACATGTTTTATAGTTGACACGAACAAATTAAAAACTTGTTCGTTCTAGTAGTAAAAACATGTTCGTTCTAGTAGTAAAAACCTGTTCGTTTGGGACTTGTTTGGAGGTGTACACCAAGATTAATTATATATACATATATATAATATGTTAGAAGTGAATATCAAACCAATAATTTTTCAATAATAAAAAATTTTTCAATCACGAAGTTAATATATTCAATGAGAAATTTAATAATTTTATTTATATAAAAGCAATTTTATGTAATAATGTATATATATTATATATTTTTTTTAAGCTTATTATAGGATTGGACAATTACATATTGTGTGCAGGTAGAATTAAGTTGACATGTTTTAAATTTGCAAATAGGATAAAATTATAATTAAATAATTAATAGAAAAATAACGTCACAACTCAGAATTGAGTCTAAATCCTACCTTATATCCTACCCCTAATCATACACAATGACTAGCTCCCCCGTTCTATTGAAAAGTATGAAAACTATGTACTCTAATATTCTAATAAACTTATTTAAGTAAATCCACTAGACAAACGGACAGCAGGATGATAACTAATTCATATAATGATTAACTAACAGTTTATTTAGAATTATGTTATCAAATCGGTCAGTATTTCTAAAATATATTAAAATATAAAATATATATTGAAATAATTTAAATAATACGTATATTTATATACAATTTTTTTTATAATTAATTTGGTTTCTATAATTTAGTATGCAAGTAGGATTCAAATTATTTAACATGCATAATTAATTGAAGAATTCTATTTGCAGACCAAAATCAGTTATTAAAATCAGTCATTATGTATAATATACATTTAAATATAAAATATATATGTAATTTAATTCATTTTTAGTGTGTATTTTATATTTTAATGTATATTATACACTAATGACTGATTTTAGTGGTTGATTTTAGTGTACATCTAACATAACTCTAATTAATTTAAGAGTTTAATTTTGATACACTGACGATGACGGTGTAAAGTTTTACGCAGTCATCCAATTAAATTTATGCATTTATTTGATTTTAAAAGTAGTGGACTTGAAAATTAATTACTTTTGATGATGTGATAACAGATTAGATGTATATGTAAAACTCTTTTATACTTACGATGCGTGAAAATTAAATTCTTAATTTAATAGAGTATAGCAATTAAACTCGATAGCTGACGAGGAGCCGAGGAGGTTGTAGTTGCACCTACGACGGAGAACGTGCGCCCACGCGCCAGCACTCCTTATTCTCATTTCTCAAAGCTTCAACCATGATCAGCACCTTGCTACATGTGTTGACTCAACCCAAAATACCTAACAAAGCAAAACAAAACACGTTTCTTGAACTCCAAAACAAGTCATCAATCCATCAATCTAACCGCTCTGCTCACTCAACACTCAACACTCAGCACACTCTTCAAACGACCTTATCCAATGATAAAGAAAGATATTCTTATTTTATTTTTTAAGTTTTGTAATAATTGCATTGAAAATTGAAACTTCCAAGTTGAGCAGTAAGCAGTAGGCAGTCGCAGATAGGTTCCCCTCTCCGCAAACGGATTGGGACTGCTTCAGTTTTAGCGTAAGCTAGCTTTCTTCATCATTAACCCTTCCATTCATCTTATTAATAATGATTAATTTTATATGTAACACTTTTAATGCTAATTTTACTGCATTGCATGCTTCTAATTCTGCTGCAGTTTGATTAACAAAAGTGATCACCATGTCCTTCCTCTCTATCTGCCTTCTTATTTGTTTCTTCTGTTTCCAGAGGTATGTTGATGTTACCATGAGATTCTTCATGTTCTTTTAACTTAATTTTGTTTTTGTTTTTCACAATAACCGTGATTAGTGACTAATTCTAGGTAATCCCTAAAGATTACAAAATCATAGATCGGTATATGTTTGTTTTTTTGCTAATTCTTGCTTTTTAAAGGTTGATTTTATAAGCTGCTTTAAAATTTTTAATAGTGTGTTTGAGAAGTGCATCACAAAAGCTGCATTGATTTGAATACTTATTGCCTTAACCTTTTGTGACTTTGCTTTGTCATTATTTTGAGATGTTGCAATCAATTAGACATAACTCGAATATATCTGAGTCTGTAATTTCAGTGTATCATCTAAAAATGTATCCGAAAGTGACCTACAGCAAGCTAGCATCCCACCAAGAGGTTGGAATTCCTATGATTCTTTTTGTTGGACTGTTTCTGAACAAGATTTCCTACAGAATGCTGAAATAGTGTCTCGAACTCTCCATGATCATGGATACGAGGTATAGGTTCTCCAAGGAACCATCACTTGTTGAAGTGTTTGAATATGTTTGTACGGCTTTCAATCTTATGGACATTTGATATGTTTAATTCAAACCCTTGTAGTACGCTGTGGTGGATTACCTCTGGTATAGAAGGAAAGTCAAGGGCGCTGGACATGATTCTCTCGGGTTTGATGTGATTGATGAATGGGGGAGAGTGATTCCTGACCCTGGAAGGTGGCCTTCTTCCGGAGGCGGGAAAGGGTTCGGTGAAGTTGCTAATAAGGTACATAGCATGGGTTTGAAATTTGGGATTCATGTTATGAGAGGGATAAGCACACAAGCTGTCAATGCAAACACTGCTATCTTAGATACAACAACGGTATTGCTTTCTGTTTCTACTATAACTTATTATGTCTTTTAGCTAAAGTTTGTTGCTGACCTTAAATTCCTCTTCTTTCAATTTATAAGGGAGGTGCTTATCAAGAATCTGGTCGAGTTTGGCGTGCCAAAGACATAGCAATCCCAGCAAGGGCTTGTGCATGGATGCCTCATGGTTTCATGAGTGTAAATACATCATTGGGAGCTGGGAAAGCTTTCTTGAGATCCCTTTATGAGCAATATGCATCATGGGGTGTTGATTTTGGTAATCAGCATGCAATTTATAGTCAAATTATATATATGTTATATCATCGTACTCAAGTTATGGAAATAGTTTTGTTGAATTTTAAGCATTTTATCGCATCAGTTTTCCTTCTGTAAACTATGTGTTTTTTGGAGATTGTTGTTTAGGAAGAGTGAGAAAGAGTTGTTATTTTAGTGGTTGCATAAGTTTCAGTCAATGTTTTCATATATAAAATTTTCAATGCTTCTGTTTCAACTAAAATTAAGAAAAATTATCTTTGGGCCACAGTTTTAGAAATGGTCAACCATGGATTATATTTTTATCTGTTAGAGAGGTGAGTAAATCTTAAAGGTTAGATTTATTATTTTTTTATGTGTTAATTTAGGGGATACTCTGAATTTTCTTTTTAAAATAAAAAAGGTAAAAGACTATATCTATTTATTCATGTAGTAAGACATTACTCAACGGTATTTAAAATTTAGCAACCAGTAATTTGTTTTATACTTGCAGTGAAACATGACTGTGTATTTGGTGATGACTTGGATTTAAGTGAAATAAGCTATGTCTCAGAGGTATTTTGCAGTTTCCTATATTCTTGATCAGTAAAGAACTTGGCAGATTCATTGACCGACTTACCATGTGTGATGTCATTGCAGGTTTTAAGGAAGCTTGATCGCTCCATTGTATATTCCTTGTCTCCTGGAACTAGTGTGACACCAACGATGGCCAAGAATGTCATCGGACTGGTCAACATGTATCGTATAACAGCAGATGACTGGGATACATGGTGGGATGTAAAATCTCACTTTGATGTAACAAGGTTATTAACTTCGTCTCTTTCAATTTGGGCACTTGCATTGTATCAGTCCATATTACCTTTCAATAATGATGCTTCTCCATCCGTGGTTATACAATGAGTTTAGTTTATTTAATTCTGAATCAGGGATTTTGCAACTGCTAATCTGATAGGAGCAACAGGCTTAAACGGGAAATCCTGGCCTGATTTGGACATGCTTCCATTTGGATGGCTAACGGATCCTGGTAAATCGGCTGTTCTGCTCCTTTTTCTCTTTCCTGTTTTGAGTATGATTGATCGTCATACTTTTTAATCAGCTGGCTGTTGGCAATGTATTGGTAGATTTCTTTTGCATTATTTATTTCTCCTTCCTCATTCATCTTGGCATTTTTGTTAGATACCAGAATCATACAGCACCAGAACTATGGAGGATTCTCAGTAGGCATATTTATTCTGTTAATATGAAGATATTGTTGCTGCACTGAATATGTTTGTCTACAAAACACAAAAGATGTTTAAAATATCTATCATTGATAATTGCTATAAACTTGTTTTTAAAAATGGTACTCATGAAAATGTGCATGATCACTTTTTTTTGGTAAGGTGTAAATGAAGGTCCACACAGGTATTGCAGACTCAATCTAGAAGAGCAAAAGACTCAGGTATTTGTATTTTGTATTTTGTAAAAGCACAATTGAGTTGCTTTCCAATATTGTCATGCAATTTTTTTATGTGTATTATCAGTACACACTGACCGGTTGTATTATGATTTGCAGATAACTCTTTGGGCGATAGCAAAGTCTCCCCTTATGTATGGAGGGGATCTGCGGAAAATTGATCCTACGACATATGGCCTTATCACAAACCCAACCCTTCTGGAGATCAACTCTTTTAGCTCAAACAACATGGAGGCATGTGAGCCTTCTGATTATTCTTTTGGGAGGGAGGGGTGTTTGGTTTGTTGAATCAGTATTATCATAACACCGCTTTTGCTGTGACGACAGTTTCCTAATATCACAAGCTTGAGGAGCAAAGGTCAAGATCATGGAGGGCAATTGAGAAGATCTATCAAAGAAACAAAGACCTTATATACTCATTCATTAGGTCTCACTAGCTGTTCTGATTCGAAGGCAAGTCATTGGACTAGTGAAGCTGTTGATGAAAATGCTGAAAGGATCTGTTGGAAAGGGAGTTTCAGAAACAAGCCTTTGGCAACATTCTGTGTAAACAAGAGAAAGCTTCACTTCAAATTGTAACCATGCTTTACTTTTCTCTGTTCCATGTGCTCAACTCTGATTTTATTATTTATATTATTACTAATTGCGTCACTATTGTTCTCTTTTGGCTTCAGTATTGAAGAGAGTTTGTTCCAACTGAACAATGGAAGGAAATATCATTTAGTTGCAACCAATAGAATAAAATCTTGCTTGGATGCTTCTCCAAGACGAAAGCATACTTCTAAAGAGTTCATTAGACCCGCATTTTCTCCTTGCAAATGGGATGTAAATCAGGTATATTATATAGTCCACACTCCACGCTTAATGTGTACAATGGTAATATGTAAGTTTTTTTGTAATAGTAAAGTGTGTTTTTTGTGCTTAATGTTTGTGATTTTTTA
Organism: Stylosanthes scabra; assembly: GCA_036250425.1. Classification (NCBI taxonomy): domain Eukaryota; kingdom Viridiplantae; phylum Streptophyta; class Magnoliopsida; order Fabales; family Fabaceae; genus Stylosanthes; species Stylosanthes scabra. Next base: position 12,513 of record JASCZI010181486.1, read on the forward strand.
AAAAATAACCCGGTCAAAACTACCTTGGAATTTTCAATTTTGTCTCTAACATTTGAGACGTAATTAACATGCCAGGGTAATTTTGACACAAATAGAAAATTTTAGGTGCAAAATTGAATGAAATTAAATATCAAGGGTATTTTTTAAGAAAATAGCAAACATCAAGAACAAAAAACACACTAGGAATACTCCTGTTTATGAATCTTGTAACCAGTTAATATGTAATTGCTGCAATCTTCTCTAGATAATTATGTCTTTGCATACCTCGATTTTGTCCCAATCGTGCCTGCCGTTTGTTTTTAAAAATTTTTGGACCATTAAATAGCCTTGATTTTATATTTTCTTCATATTTGTTGATTCTATTGGAAGTGAGTTATGCAATCTTTAACAGATGTGGGAACTGAACCCTAACGGGACGCTGGAAAATAGTTATTTTGGCCTATGTGCAACAATAGAGCCTGTCAAAGGTGTAAATCTGTAAATATAGAGCACTTTCTATAATGATTATGATTCCGGCTGGTTAGTGATATTCTCTTTCCTTTTATATTTATTATTGATGGTGCAAGTGTATCATTCTTGCAGCTACTACTAACGCCGGTGGGCTTCGCTCTTGGGTCGCAACAGGAAGAAATGGTTTGCTGCTGCCAAAATAAAATAGAAGCACTTTACATAATGAAAGAGAAAAAGGACAAATAGGTTCTTACCTTTTATCAGGAAGACAATTAAGCCATTTACAAAATTTGATTATAAATAAGTCCCTTAAGTTTATAAACGGGGAATATAGGTCCCTCCATTCTGGATTCAAATAAGGTGTCTCCTTTCTTACAAAAGTCGGGGATTTATTTGTAATAATTTTGGTAATAGATTTAATTCTCTTTGCGATAAAAGGTCAATGACTTGTGTCTCCTTTTCAAATTTTTTCTTAAAGATAATTGTGCATATATTACCATATTATCTGTGTAGTTGCCGGGCACAAAACTTGATTAAATTACATTTGTGTATATTTGCTGCTATTGGTTTATGCTTTCCCACAACTTTTCTAACTATTATTGTATATTATATTGTACAATCTGTGTGTAGGAGAAGTCTATGTTGCTTTCTTCAATCTAAATGAACAGAAGACTGTGATATCTGCCCAGATATCAGACCTGGCTAATGTTCTTCCAGGCACAGACTTAAGTTCTTGTAAGGGCAATGAATTATGGAGTGGAAGTGACGCGGTAATATCACAGGGTGCGTTATCAACGGCAGTTGAAGCGCATGGAAGTACACTATTTGTCCTGAGCTGCAGCCCTGAGAAGAAAATAAAAATGGTTGTTACTGCTGATGCATAATTTCTTCCTTTTATTAAGAATGGTACATGTGCATTGTCCTTTTTCTTATTTTGCCATGCCCATATTTGAGGTGAATGAAAATTGTTGATGTATCATACAAACTTCCCTTGGTATAACTCAGCCCTAGTTGAAGTTGATCTTCTCCTTGGTGGATGAGATATACCACCACAAGTAAAATCATGCAGTGTAGATACACTCCAACCCTCAAATTAATACAAATGAATATCTTTATGATTTCTTTTTCTTAATAAAAATCATACCTATTTATTTAATAGGTAATGCTATTTGAACAAGTGATTTTGGTCAATCAAGTCATTTATTTTTATTCTAAATAGAATATTATTCGGTGTCAAATAATATAAAACATAACATTTAAATAAAATTTTATCTTACATCAAAATATTTTTCTATTTATTATAAAATAAATAACTTGGTTGATTAAATCACTTGTTCACATAGAATGTAAATTCGTAATGAAAATGATCATTGTGTATGTAAATGACTTGTAACGTCACACGAAATTGTTTATATTAAGAACTTATCGTTGGTTACATACGCATTGTAATGGAGTGATAACAAATTATTTTCGAAAATTTAAAATGTAAGACAAGTTAAATAGCTGATCACGTTTAAGCTAGTTCGCCTTCCTTTTCTTTTAGGATAACAACAGTGAATGACTTTAATTGATGGCTGGTGTGAAGAACTGAAGATATTGTGCCTCATGGTTGGTGAAATGAAAACAGTCAAAGCACTTCTTGTTTTGCTGAAATAAATTATTGACCAAAGAGGCTAACTATATGTGGTTGCTTCAAACAAATTCAATGCGTTCTTCGAGCGACCATGTTCAGACAAACCCAAAAGGAAACCGTGAACCCACCAATTCGGAAGTAATAGGGAGGCACTGTGGGAAACCGGAAAAAAAAAATTAGAAAGAAAGAAAGCCAATGACCATGAAAAAATAATTCAAATAATCACAAAATTATAAACAAAATACGAATTATAAATGTGTATTCAGCTATTAATGAATATGAGCCGTCTTAGCTCAGCGGTAGAGCGCGTGGCTTTTAACCACGTGGTCGTGGGTTCGATCCCCACAGACGGCGTTAGTTTTTTTTTATACAAGCTAAGGGCAACACAGTCATTGACTCCAAAAATATTAGGGTTCCAAGTTCTCAGAACTCCTCATAATAAACCCGCAGCCGAGATAAGCAAAATCAGTGTGACTCAGAAGCTTTCTTCGTTTTCTCGCAACAGAAAAGATCAGAGAGGGAGAGAGAGAGCGCGAGAGAGAAATGGGAGTTTTCACTTTCGTACTGCGCAAATCCGGCGGAGAATGGTCGGCCAAGCAACATAACGGTGACATCGAGGAGTCATCTTCTGACACCTTCGAAATCCAACGGAAGCTCGTTAAGGCCGTCTGCGCCGTCGATTCTTCTGGCGCCGTTCAATCCTCTTTCTCCATAGTTACCCCTTCCTCCGCCGTTTTCCAGGTATTCTTTCTCGATCTCCTTCAACATCTTCAATCATTTTCTATTTGAATCAATCAACTCTTAGCTGGTTTTGATTCTTAGGCCATGGATTTTAATGCTGGTGATGATAGTGTAGTTGAAAATCTTTATAGTGTTTGCTCTATTTGGTTTGAGATAAGGCGTTTGTATTTCTAGGGTTTAGTGTTTTTTATTTTTTGTGTTTTTGCTTTTTACTTGAATTATGATCCACATTGTTTTATTTAGCTTCTTCGTTTCTAAAAGATTAGGTTCTTCTAAGGCTTATTTTTGTTTATGGTTTGATAAATTTTGTGAATCCTAGATAAATTTGTCTTTGCAGGTCAATTTAGTCCTTTCCCATGTTATTTTAGGGACCAAATTGATCTGTGAAATGTAACTTCAGAGACCAAATATATGTTTCAAGATTTCTGGGACTAAAATGAAACTTTTTTTTTTTTTGGGTGAATTTTATTGTGTCAAGACATTACTAGTATGAACTATCATTGAAAAGAAGATAGAATAAGAATCTATTCCTATGTTATGTTCTCGTGTTTTAGGTAGAATGGAATGCCTCTGGAGTTTTGTGTGAAATTGAAGTTTAGAAACCAAAATGGATAATCATAGTTTTAGGTTTAGCATGCTTTTTCCTGCAACCATGTCCAGTTTTGGTAGCTGCAATGGCCTGCAACTGGGATGATTTTAAATTTCAATTATGGTGTGGATCGCAATTTAAAATAAACTGTGTTATCAAAGATCTGCATATTGGTGCTACACCACTATTTTGAAAAGCTGCTCCACCGCTATGGCGAAGCTGGTTTCCTTTGCTCTGTTTTTGTGTGTATATGCTTGATGAATATTCATGTTAGGATGTGAATTTTGATATACTTGGCTTATTATTCAACTACTGAAGTGGTTACTGTCTTTTATTCTATGTGCGTATGCGTTGTTTATTTATTTGTTTCGGCTCAGGTGGTTGTGGGTGGTGCGGTGTTTGTTGGTGGTGCGGTGGCTGCTGCTCCTGCAGGAGGAGCTGCCCCAGCTGCTGAGGCCGCCCCAGCTGCAGATAAGAAGGAAGAAAAGGTTGAGGAAGAAGAAGATGAAGATTTTGGAATGTCACTTTTTGATTAGATTGTTGTGGTTACTTATTTCTTCAAGGAAGCAGCTTTGCTTTTATGGTAAAAATTATGCACTATATATTATGATGTATTGGATTGCGCTAGATTAATAGCACGTTTGGGTTTAATAGAATTTTCTATGCGAGACATCAACAATATTTGTGCCTATTATAAACCCTGATCCCTGAGTTAAGAAAAATGAGATAAGAAAAGAATTTTCTAACTGAGAATTGAGTTGAATTCAATTTTTATCACAATTTTTATGTTTGGAATGAATTGCCATTGATTAAATATAGAATATAGAATGGAACTAAGTTTTATATTTTAACAATTTTAATCTTATTATTTACTTCACCAAATATTAACCTTATTGACTAGGAAAAGGATTGGGAATTAATATTTTGTTGTCAAATTATCAGCAACGACATTAATAGGAAACTAGGCAGGAGTGTCTACTCGTTTCTAATGGTTAATTGACTTCTTTGCCAACTTATTAGTGTGTGCTTGGATAGAGTAATGATAAGGGAATCAACGTTAGGGACCGATAGAGAGAGAAAAGTGGGAAACATGGGAAAAAGTGATTCTCCTTAATATTGGCTCTCGTTTGGATTCATGTTCACCAATATAATTTATGTTTAACAACTCTATGTCTAAAGTGATTTTGATAACATAGATATTGTTTGGATAGTATTAATTAAAATCATTTTTAGATAAAAAAAAATTACTAAAATATATATGATATTAAATTATAATATTATTTTTCAAATATGTTTTTTATACAGTATTCATTTAGTATTTTAGTATTTTTTTTGGCGAATTTTGTGGTGCCTCTCATAAATTGGTGGCACGGTGTCCCCTGCTAGTTTTTTGTGCACTCTTTTTTCAACCTGCAACAGGAGGTAAAAATTACTTTAACCAGTAAACTGAAATAAAACAAAAAAATGTCTAAAGAGTTAAATTGAGTATTTATTATTTTAATTACTTTTGACCAAAATCTAGAAACAAATTTATTCCAGAAACATAAAAAGAAAGATAAAAAAAACGTAAAAATCCTAATCCCCTTCTTCAACCATAACCTGTAGTTGCTTGTCTCTGTTGCTGTTTCTCACTCAATGTTTACCTCTGTTTGTTATATTGACACAAGTTTACTTATTTTCCGGTGGTGCCGATCCACCATTGTTCTCTTTTTAATGCTTTTGTTAATTTGAATTTATTCTTGTTGCGCCGTGACTCATGTTTTCATGATGTTCTTCACATTAGACTTGCTTAAAAAAAGAATTTTGTATGTTTGAAAACATTTGGATCTATATTATATTTGATTTGAAGTCCTGTTTTTATTTAGCCCTTATTACACAATTAAACCTCAAATCAAGCTTCAATGGTGGAACTCATAAAACAATCTTACTATTCTTGTTCTTGTTCTAACAAACCCAAAAATGTTTTGTTGAGATATATTCAAATAACATAGTGGATTTCATAGAGTGTTTAGAGGCGAATCAATATATACAAAAAATGTGAAAAAGTATGGCCAAATAAAGGAGATATAGTTGTTGACCCATTTTTTGTTGGGCGAGTCAAGAATCAAATCTGTAGACCCATCCAAGATTAAAGATGATGATTTTATATTATTTGTGTAAAACAGTAAAATATTATACAAAAAGCATATGCAATAAGTGGAATAATGTTTTCTGAGCCAAATTTTCACCGTATTTTTACAAAAATTATTTTCTATTTAAGCATCAAATTAATTTTATTTTATTAAAATTTTCTAATTTAATAATAAATTTAAATATTTATTCAAATATAAAATTACTATATATCACCATATGTAATAAGTTTGCAAAACGTTAAATACTAAAAGATTATCATTAAATAATAAGTAATATCATAACAAGTATTAAATATTTGACAACTTTTTTATTTAAAAAGTTAATAATAAATAAATAAATATTTTGTAATATTATTCGATGTATAATATATTTACGGGTTATTATTTTAATTAAATATTTTTTATTTAAATTTTAAATTTTGTTATAAACTCTGTACATTTCTAAAGATATTATTAAGTATAAAAGTAAAAGTTTTTTTTTTCTTGTCTTATTTCTTGTTCTGATTTTCTTTTCTGGACCGTAAGTAATTTCTTATCATGTGATTCAATTTTCGAAAACAATACTAATTCCAAAATAGTCATTAATGTTAATAAAAAATTAAAAAAAGATATAACTGTTTTGTAGGTAGCCCATTATATTTCAAATAAAGCATCTTCTCCAATACACCACATTTATGATGCACACCATCAATCAATACATCTAAATGTATGTGGTATGGTGGCATCAAATTATGAGTGGCATCACAGAATTTGCCTTCTTTTTTTAGTACGCTATAAAATTTTAGTTATTATTATTTATAGTTAACTTTTTATTTAATTACTCTATTTAATGGATCAATAAATCAAAGTATAAAAGGTAATCATAATAAATAAAACACATAAAAACCACTATTATAAAAATATGTAATCTCTAACAAAAAATAATTAAAAAATATAAAATAATAACATATTTAAAGGATAAGATTAATAAAAATAAAATAATTTTTATCCATAAAATTCTATAAATAAAATAATAAGAGGTCTATAAATAAAACAACAATATGTATCAACCTTAAAAAATAATTAAAAAGGAACAAATTTCATTATATAAATAAGGAAGGACATAATAGGTAGATATAAATTTTTTGAATTATTAGCCTAGCATAAAAAGCTTAATGCATAACATAAAAAGCTTAACGCAAAAGCTAAGAATTTTAGCTTTGAGGGAATGCGAATTACATTACAGAATTACATCTGCGTTTGGAAGGAGAAAAGGTAGTCAAACCAAAAAGCACAGCTTTCAATAAACTTAAACGTGCGATGCCAACGCTAAACCAAACACAGTCAAGTTATGCTAATCAAATTGGAGATTAACTTTGGTCTCAAGGTTCAATTTAAATGGTCCATTACATTAGGAAAGTTTTCAAGTATATCGGTGTATCGATATATCTGTAATTTGTAATCGTTGATTTTGATTTATATATATCTTTTATTTTCTTTTAATTAAGATCAACGGCTACAGATTATAAGTATACTGGTGTAAACTTTTCCATTACATTATTCATTTATTAAACCATTATATTAGTCTTTATTTTTCATTTAAAGTTATGCAAGTCAAAGCATAAAACAGTATTTTAGAATGTAAAAATAATAAATTAATTTTAAAAAAATGCAATTTGCATATTAAAATTTAGCTATCAAATTAGCCACTAAGTATTTTTGTATAAATATAAGGATTGTTTAAGTCATTTTTAATATATATTTTATATTTTAAAATATATTTTATACTGATGACTAATTTGATGACTAATTTTGAGTATACTTGGCCTAACTCATTTATTAATACACATTTTAGATAAACCATTAAGATATATGTGAGTTAAATTCAAAATAAAATTATTAGCTATTATTAGTTAAACAAAATTGGTTATTTATACTTTGTCTAAGATAACATTAAACTAATAAGAGTAACTCAAAATAAAATATTTTTATAGTTTTAAGTTTGATGTGTATTTTATTTTGCATTGAAAATTATTGATAAAATGATACTGATATCATCTTAGAGAGACAATTTTACTTTCGTAAAGAGCTAATTAAATTTTATCACTTTGTATAAAATTTAAAATGAATTAAAATCAAACATTACAATGATAAATTTTATTTTTAGTCTCAAATCATTATTATTTTATTAGACCCAAAATAAATTAAACTAAATTGAGTTCACTTATATTATATTATATCAATATGTTCATTATGGTTTATGGACGCAGCCTGGTCAAGCTTGGCTGAGGAAAAGTTATAAACACATCTTAACTAACGCATCGTTTTTTGACTCTCGGCTTTCTTTGTTTTTGCATCCAAACAAAAGAACTCCTTTTTCATTGTGCACGACATATTTGGCTCTCAATGAGACATTCGGCTTTGATTTCTTTTCTTGCTTTGTGTATTTGAGTCCCACAAGAAAAAACAGTGCAATAGTCAAACTTGGATTACTCCCTTTTAATAATGATAAACAAGGGTAATGTTTGCTTTAGAGTTTAGTAATTTGCTAGATCATTAATTAAATTGACAGAGGGATTTGTTTAATGATTTAAATATCTAATCGAATTTGAACCGTGGTCGAATTATTACTTAAATATATAATAAAATAATTTAAAATTTAATATAAAATTACTTAAAATATAATATTATTAATTAGAAAAATGATTTTCCTCCATTAAAAACCAGACCAATTTAATAAGTTAATCGATTTATCGATTTTTATCGGTTTTTTGTAATGCAATTTTTTTTTTTAAAACTAAATTCGACAGAAGATCAATTTTTTATTTCTCCCATCAAATCAGTTGGTCCGGTTCTTAAAACCTTGATAATAACTAATAATATGAATGTAATGCGCTCCCAAAAAATACAAAGACTGCACTGCTTTTTAACTTTTAAAGTTTAAATTATAATTTTTAAATCCTAAATTTTGAGCGTTAAATTCTAAAAACTAAATCTAAACTATTGAAATACAATACAACAAATTGAGAATTAATATTTATTTAATTAACAAAGAGCACAATATCTATACTTAATAAGGAGCGATTAAAGATGATTCTAGAAATAATTATACTCGCAAGAAAATATTTTTTCCTCTCTATGATACTATGCAAAAGGATTTTTCCCCTCCACACACTTCTTTTAAGATTAATTTTCAAAACTTTTAGTTATAATTAGTGTTCTAATATAATATAAAAGTCATTGCTAATTCCTTAAATGAAGAAAGACAATGCAAACGCATATTAAATCTTTTCAGTTGGTTATTTTTAAGTTTGATCAAAAATGGGTTTATATATTATTTCATTGAAAGGCTAATAAATTAAACTGAAACCATTTTTTATTAGCTCAATTTTATAACTTTGTACTCTATGTGTGAATCTCACGAAGACATAAGAAATTATAAATCTAGTGGTGAATATGGTGATCAGGTTATCCTTGAAATTCTCATATATAGAATTGATTCATGAAGTGAAATATCTGGAAACTTTGATTCTATCTCTTTTATTTTATTCACACATGCATGCATATGTTTTGAATCCAAAATATAAAATGTTTATTATCAAATGTATATGAAATTAATTATTTTTAATTAAATAAAATAACTATTAAATATAGTTTTTATATGTTACTCCTTAGCCTTTTGCTATATGCAAAAGGTAAAACGAAATAAAATTTAAAAAATACAACCTCCTATGTAGTCCAATGGATTGTTCTCCTTTTAATTGTCAATTTCAAAAAGACATGAAAATCTAAACCCAAAAGCAAAAAGCAACAAGTATAGAGAGTAAGCAACTAGCATTGCGGCTGTAAAATATCTTGAATTTAAGGGTGTGTTTCGAAGAAAATGAAGAGTGAAAATAGACATTGAGAGATAAATACTGAAAAAATGAGATTGAATTAATTGTTTATATTATATTTAATTTAAATATACAAAAAATAAAGATTAAATTATATTAATGCAAAAAATGAAAAAATTAATATAAAATTTTAAAAGTTAAGTAAAGATATTTAAGAAAAAAAAATTATTAAAATTTAAGTATCCGTCTTAAAAAATTTCAATCCTCAATAAATTTTTTTAGATAAAATTAAAATTTTAATCTCTAATCACTAAACATTGAAGAAGTTAGTCCAAGTCTGTGCCCTAGAATCACAAATCAAACACTAAACCATGTTTTGGCCGCAGCTGTGGGCATAGCCTAGTGATTAAGGATGACAATGGGGCAGGTCGGGACGGGTATTCAAGTACCCATATCCAAATCTAAATTTACGTGTATTTAAATTTTAGCCCCATACCCAAACCCACGGGTATATACTGTCCCATACACAAACTCACGGGTATCTATAACATAAGTAAATTAAATTAAATTACTCAATAAAATTATTCATTATCTAATAAAATACTTTAGAAATATAATTAATTATAAATAATATATATTTATTTGCAACATGACAACAATACAATCATTTTAAACCAAAAGAAAATTAAATTTAAGATTTTTCTAAACTAAAATTACCAAAACAACCATCTAAACATTATTAAATATCTAAAAAATCAAACTAAATTATGTATATACGTATATGGGGTGGGGCGGGGCGGGTAACGGGGCGCGGCCACCCCAAATACCTGCCCCATTCGGGGCGGGGAGGTCGGGGCGGGGCAGGCCAGATTCCCATCCCTACTAGCGGTGAGGAGTTATCCCACCAAGGTGCTGCATACCATGGTAGTCGAATCGTGCGATTCTGAATAGTGAATCGCACGATTCGATACGAGTCGGTATGCCGGTGATTCGACTCGGTGACTTGAATCGTCTGACCTTCTTAATCGAGCGATTCCATTTGTGAATCGCACGGTTCGTTTCGGAATCGCAAATCGTTCATCAGATTACGATTCTGAGAAGAAGAAAAAAAAAGAAAGGGAGGAGAACAGCGTGAATATGATGCGAAGAAGAAAAACAATTTGGAGCATGAAGAAGGAAAAGAAAAATCTTGTGAAGAAGAAGATGATGATGAGTGGGCAATGTGAAGCAGTGTGAAGAAGAAGAGTCATTCCTCTTTCCTTTTCCCGTAACCGTAATTAATTAAACGTGTAGTTATGAAAAAATTTGAAAATTAAACAGTTTTATTCAATATTTATTAAAAACTGTGCACCAAACGTTGCATTTTATTAGGGCAAAAAATAAGGGCAAGTTACTAATATATTCTAACTAGAAACCAAATTTATCATATTGCTCTAAAACCAAAAAAAAATGATCAAATTGCTCCGTTCCATAAATCTATGAAATCCGTGGCACTCTGTCATGTTTTCATGGATCCGTGGCAGGGTGCCACGGATTCTGTGTTTTTTTTATCAAGATTCACAGAATTCGTGGTAGGGTGCCACAGATTCAAACTTCTCTACTGCTCCATGTGCTAAGCTTTCCTATTTTAATTTGTAGTTCTATTTCTCCTTGATTTCTGATGCTTCACATATATGACGGCAATTATAATTTTTCTAGACACAACAAGTTGATTTAATTATTAACAAAGGACATGTTTCTTGTATTGCTTTGTTAGTTGTTTTCTTTTTTTACTTTCTTGACTGTAATATTTTTAAAAAAAAAACTTATTAAAAAATAAATTGTAGTACCTTTTCTGAGTTAATCAATAAATATATGATGATCCATAACACAAAAAATTATATTTTTTTTGTTACACCTACTCTTTTTTATTTTTATATTATACATGAATCAACTATCTCAATAAATACATTCAACATTATATGTTCATGTAATATTTAAATCTCAAATTTATATATAATACCAAGATGGATGATATTTACTATTATTTTTGCCAACAATAATACCAAGAAGAACAATAAATTATTTACCAAAACATATATTGAATCTAGAGCAATAGAAAATGAGAATAATATATTACATAAACTATATTTATCAAAATATATATTTCAAAATAATTACACAACTATAAATTAACAAAGGTTTATCAAACATAATTCAAACATAATTAACAAATGTTTATCAATTAACAATTTTTTAAAATTTATCGAATTGATGAGAATAATATATTACGGCTATAAATTTATAAATTTTAAAAAATATTGATGTATTTTTTATGAAGCTAATAGGTTGTTATAGTCATGTAATATTCCAAAAACAAATTCGAGACTTAAATATTACTTGAATATATAATATTTAATGTATTTAATTTATTGGGATAGTTGATTCATGTATAATATAAAAATACAAATAGGAGTAGTATAACAAAAATATATAATTTTTCATGTCATTAATCATCATATATTTATTGATTATACAAATTATTATAAAATATATTTTTTTAAAAACATTAGAGCCAAGAAACACAGAATCTGTGGCAGGCTACAATGATTTATAGAATCCATTGCAGCCTGCCACGGATCTCATTTAGAGCCAAGAAATTCAGAATCCCTGGTAGGGTAACACGAATTTAGTGTATTTTGGAATCGAATCCATGACAGTCTGCCACGGATTTTATAGAAATAGCAAACAGAACAATTTGATCATTTTTCTGGTTTCAGAGTAATCTGATAATATTGATTTCTACTTAGAGTAACGAAGTAAATTGCCCCAAAAATAATATTTTAATTAAACTTTAAATATTTTTTGTTGGATTAATTATTTAGCTTTTCGGACCATATATATATAACTATGAGAATGAAATATGTTGATAATTTTTAATCTAAATATTATATTATTTATTATATGATGTATATTTTAATTTTATATTATACTTTTATGAATCTTATGATTCGATCCGATTCATGATTCACGATTCAAAATTTGTCCTAGCGATTCGATTCATAAATTGCGATTCAACTATCTTGCTGCATACAAGAGGGCAGCGGAAACTCTAGATTTTACTATACTAAAAAGAGTGTGAATTTCTTTTTAATATTATTAAAACAAATCAAATTAACAAAATTATAAATTTAATTTTAATATACTGATAATATAAAATAATTACATATGTCTTTAATTACATATTATTATGTTAGAAAAAAATAATTATTTTTTACAAAAAATAATCAAAATTTAAGATTTTGTAAAATAGATTACATTATTAGTGTGTCAATTAAAGTCCAAAAATAAATTCAAAAATTTTAAAATGTCACCAAAATAACAAAAAAAAAATATTTTTTATAAATATCAATAGACTTCTGTTTGACAAATAACTTGTATTTAATTTAAATCTTTGTGGAAATATTTGAATAGCTATTTAGAAATGATAAAAAAGGGGGTAAAGTATTTGTGCACGACCTATTAAGGATAGTATTTATTTTTGATATAATTGATTGTATAAAATATTTTATTTTATGTCGTTACTTAATTAAATTTATGCATTTAAAATTTTAAATAACTTTCAAAAAATAAATTTACAATTAATTATGTTTGATAATGCAAAATATAAATAAAATTATATTTTTATATTTAAAAATAATTATAATATATTATATCCTATTATTCTCTATCCATCACATAATCACATAATTATCTAAAAGGTGAATATCCTTTGACGTTGAAAACTAACAAAAAAAAAAAAAAACATAAGTAATACATGTAATAATTATGTAAAGCTTCAACTAAACTCAAGTGGAGGCTAGACTCTACACTGTGGAGGCTGCTGAGTGCGTTAGA
>JASCZI010181486.1:25758-39835 GCA_036250425.1 Stylosanthes scabra
CATAAGTAATACATGTAATAATTATGTAAAGCTTCAACTAAACTCAAGTGGAGGCTAGACTCTACACTGTGGAGGCTGCTGAGTGCGTTAGAGAAATGGATATTTATTCTGTTAATTATTTTTTCTCTTTTTATTTAAAAAAATCAGAATATCTTAATTATTTCGTAAACACATACATCATACTGGATTCCTTTACCCCCCATTTATATATCTCCCTCTTCCTCACTAACCCAACATGCACTCTTTCTTCCCCTCTTCTTGGATCCAATTTTCATTATTCCCCCTCATTTCCCTCCATCTTTTTCCTTCTTAACAATAATACAAAACCAAAACCTAACAAAAATAATGCTCTCTTCAACGTTTATAACCGCATCTCACACCTTCTTATTCACTCAACCATTAAATAACAATAATAATCACTCTCCACTCACCACAATAACACACAAAAAACTCAAACCACCAATCATATCCTCCTCCTCAATAAAAAGTCAAAGTCAAAACCACCCCATCCTAACGGCGCCGTCACTACCGTTAACCACATCTACCATCACCGTCAAGCTTAACCGTCTGGCCTCGGAATTCAACACCCTAACGGAACCCATAGAGCGCGTGAAGAGGCTTCTAGATTATGCATCGTTGCTGCCGCCATTCGATGATTCAGATCGGGTTCCGCAAAATCGGATTTCCGGCTGCTCAACGCAGGTGTGGGTTGTTTCCGCCATGGATAACGACGGCAAGCTTTGGTTTCGTGCTGACAGTGACTCCGAGATTTCGAAGGGCTTCTGCTGGTGTCTCGTGTGGGCCCTCAATGGGGCGTACCCCATGGAGATACTTCATGTAACCGAGAAGGATTTGGGCCACGTGGATATATTAGGACTGGGCCTCAAGGCCAAGTCCAGAATAAACACGTGGCATAGCCTCCTTCTCGGAATGCAGAAGGCCGCCAAGGATTTGTTAATTAGGAGGGAACTCGAGGAAAAGGCTTTTTGTTCGTCGATGGTGGCTGATGATGATCATGGTGGTGGTGTTTTTGCAAATGGAAAGCTTTCTGGAATTGGGGTAAGTCTAGTGTATAAGCACTAATTATTCTTAATTATTAATTATATATGTTTATTTTTTGGTGTAACTCGAGTGTAGTTAAATTCATGTGAAGTTAATCATTTTAAACTGTTAATTATATTTTAGTCAATCACATCAAATCAAATCACTAAAAATAATTAACAAGCAATTTCATATACAATCAACTATACATGAGTATTTATCTTTTTTTTTTTAGTAAATTTTGAATGAAGTTGTCGTTTAAAATTGTCAAATAATTTAATATATTTTATTAAATTATCATTTAATAATTTTAAGATATCAATTTTATGTTAAGTTAATTCTATGTGAGTTTTCATTTTATTTTTAGAAAGAAGAAAAAAAGAATGTTAGACTAGATATATATAATATGATGAGTCGAAATTAATTGATGATTAATACATGCAAGTGCCAATCCAATACTTTTCTTGGAAAATACAGTTTTTTTTTTCTTTCCATTTTTTCCTTCTTAACATTTCTCATTTATTTGTTGTAGGCCACATTAATTTTTTTATTATATTTTAGTGGATTACTTTGTTTCGTTCAAAATGTATAATGATCGGAAATGTTTGGTATTCTAATAGATGTAGGTAGGATAATTGGATAATGAAGTTTTACTTGATATTCACATTTAATTATGTGAAGTCGTGTTAGCAAATTAATTTTTTTTTACCCAAGTATTATTAAATTAATTAGAAATTACTAGTGAGGAAAAAAAGTGTGTTTTTTTTTATTATCATTTTGGTATAAGAAAACAGAAAACATATATCGATAGTTTAATTGCTTAATATTTACGGTGACTATTTCCTCTAACTTGTAAACAATTGGATAAGTGGAACAATTGATCCTAGGTCTATATGAATTTTTAACCGATTAATGTTATATTCATTTTACCATCACTACATAAGAATAATTAATCACACTCTCTAAATCAATATATTAAATTACAAAAATTCTATTTGCTCACAAAAATCAATCATTGTATATATTATAAACCACTGATAACTAATTTTATAGTAGTTGATTTTAGTGTACACTTATCATAACCTATTAAATTATAACACTTTTCCTTCTTGACAAATTCTCATATGGTTGTTGAGATGATCTTGATATCCAACCACTTATTTCCATTTTTCTTTACTCTTTTCTTTTTTATAGTCAATTATAATGCTTACAACTTTCATGGTTAGGTCAATACTCAAGTTGTGATATTCAACTTTTATTTTAATTAGTTTTTATGTTTTTTCTTGCAATTTATGGGGAGATTCATTCTAACTAGATATAAATAAAAATATAGAGTAAATACCAAAAAATAATTACAAAAATTTTCAAATGGATAAAAGTAACTTAGCTTTAAAATATTCAAATATAAAAAATACACAAAAAGATTTATTCAAAAATATATTTTAAATAGCTTAAGTTCAATTTGTTAGACAATACTAAAAAAATGTATTTATGGTTAGTTTTTTTTTTTCTTTTTTTGAAAGGGTATTTATGGTTAGTTTATATGTTTAAGCTATAGGGTAATATTACACGTATAAGTTTTTTTTCAATTAAGTTTAATTAAATTGATTCAACCTCTATAAACAAAAATTATTTTTATTATTCTCACTCATTCACTCAACTAAGTTTTATTGTCCAATTTGATTGAAATTATTTAAAAAAAAAAAAAACTTGTAGTGTGTAGTATTTCTCTCAATTATGTTATATGCCATCCAAGAGAATCATGAGAATATTCATGTATGGATTGCTTATTACTTATTAGAGTTGTTAGGGCAATAAAGAAAAGAAAGAAGCCAAAGAACAAAAGCAACTTTCACAATATCGATTTTGGCTAAAGCATATTCCTTAATCCTTATGCCTATCCTATGACATACTTCTTTTTTATCCTTGTAATAATTTTTAATTGTGCAAATGATCATGGTGGGTTAGTTATGTTTCTTAAAAGGGTAAAAGCTAATTATTTTGTCAATAATAATATGTGTGTCTCCTTTCTTATTAGATATCATCTTGGATCTTGCCGAAAGAATAATTTAGATAATTTATTTTAATTGATAGTTGTTAGTTTACCTTTTGTTTATCAAACTAACATTTTTTCTTTCAGAATATTGGTTATGATTATTCAACTCTGAAGTGAAACATAGAAATTAAATTTATAAAAAAAAAAAAGAATAAATAGGTACTTGACGTTTTAAGTTTTTGCATGCCAAATAAATCCGTAATGATATTTAAATAAATAAAAAAAATTCCATAATTTTCACAAATGAAAGATAAATAGGTCCTTCTATTCATTTATTTATTGAGTTAAACGGGGAGAGAGATACGCTAAATGTATAATACACATTGAAATATAAAATATGTGTGTAGTTTAATTTAGGGATAAGTACTCTTTTTGCCATAAAGGTTTGATATGAAAATCAATTTTGCCATAACCTTTTTTTCTCTCAAAATTGCCAAAAAACGTTTCCATTTCATTTTAAAAACACCAAAATTAAATTTTCTTGACAAAAAAACCCTCATGTAACAACCCAATTTTATGAACCCACGCCTAGGATGTATTTTAATTGAATTAAACCACAACCCTTCAATTTCACCTAATCCCACATTTACCCCAAATTACACAAAATTCCTAATTTCAATCTAACTCCTAAACACTACACTCACACAGTCGTTCCATCAAACACAACACACTCATCTCTCTTTCATCAAAACTCAACATACTAACAGAAAACATTAGCAGACAAACCACACACACTCACCCACCGAAAAGAGGGAGAAGAAGAAGAAGGTGGCGCCGGCGGCATCCACCCTCGCCGCCGCCGCCGTCGCCAATGAGAAGAAGAGAAGAGAGAGTGAGAGATCGACGGAGAGAGAGAGAGACGTTGAAGGAGGTTCTGCCGCCGCCGGTTTCGTTTTCCGTCGTCGTGCAGTCTCGTCGCCGTCTCTATAACTCTTCCGCCGTGGTTCTGCCGTCGCCGTTGAAGAAGGAGCCGCCGTCGATTATTGTTGTTGTTGCCATACTCAAACGGAAAGAGAGACCCGTTGAGAGAGAGATTTTTCTGTCGAACTCTGCCACTGTTCTCGAGCTTGACGGCAACGGAGTTGAATGCTTTTTAGATGTTGAGATGCTAGATTTCGACATTGGACGGTGGATCACCACACAATCAATGCTAGAAAAGGTAAAGTGTTTAGGTAAAAATTCCAGGTCTTGATTGAGATTTAAGAGATACAATTATAGATAAATGTAAAACAACAAGAGTTGAAGGTTATTGAATGATATAGTTCATATTCTGGGTCTAGTAATAACTAGTGTTATCTACTTAAATTTTTAATACTTTTGTATTAGTTGCCTCTGTAATGTGATCAAATTTCTGCCTCACTTGACTCTCTTCTCCATACATTACAGACATCAAACAATTAAGAGAGATCCATTTGTAGTGCTTTGAAATACATATGTATGAGAAAAAAAATAAGAATTTTATTGAAGGAGTTAGTGATATGGATTATGAAAAGCATATGTATGTTCACGATGATGATGAGCTTTTATTATTATTTTGTTAATAAAGAGTAACAATCACAAGGGCAAAACAGTCAAAATGGTTTTTTTGATAAAAAAAAATTTAAACGTTTGTGGCAATTTTGAGAAAAAAAAAGGATTGTGGCAAAATTGATTTTCACACTAAATTTTTTTGGCAAAAAGTATTTATCTCTTTAATTTATTTCTAGCGTGTGTTTTTACTATTTTATATTTTAATATGTATTATACATTGCTATTGAGTTTATTGGTTGATTTTAGCGTATAAATAGAAATATTGAAATTGAGATGGCTAATGTGACTGTAACATTGTCTTGCTAGCTAGTAAGGTAGAACAGTGGAAGGTTTTGATGAGGGATGACTATTTTTTGACAGATTCATGGATGGTGAAGAATAGAGATAATGAAAGATTTCAATCTCATGCTTATTGCAGTAAAAGAGGTGCTTGTGGTAATGTGGTTGTAATATATAAGCCAACTTTTCAAGCGGTAATTACTTCTACCCTTCTTTAGTTCCTTTCACTCATATTCCAGCCTAATAGCTAGGATCAAATAGTATAAATATTAATTTTTTTAAATGTTATATAGTTCAATAACTGTTCAAATTATATAAATTTTTTTAATAAAATAATCATCAAATTAGAAGTTTATATATTATAGATATTTTTTTAAAAAAAATGTATCAATTTAAAATTATATTCTTACATACTTAAAAGTTAACATATATTTTATTCAAAGTATAAAAAAATAAAAAGTTTTTGAATTATATATTTAGAGAGCTTAGTAATGTCTAATTTCTATTAAATCATATATTACATATTACTGTGATTCTGTATTTAGACCGACCAAATATATATCCTTTAAAAAATCTGATGTATATAACTTTCCTAAAATTGATATCAGTATTATTTAATTATAATATATATATTAATTTTGATGAGTACAATTAGTTTATCTAAGTCTTTTAAAAGACTAATTTATTAGTCATGTCAAATGATCAATTTAATTCACAATTGATGTATATAAAATTAAAACTATTTTAATAAAAATAATTCACGGAGGTACTCATATGTAAAAAGTAAAAAATAAGGTGAGTATTAACAGAACCATTTTCTTTACTCAAAGAATTGTTAAAGTTTTGTACATAAATTAAGGTGTGCCCATGGCCCTCAAAGAAGAGCTCTGCAATTACATGCATGTCAACAGGAAAAGTCTAACCAGGTGACTGGTGAGAGTTTTACCTTATTGATACTTTTTAATTATTCGTGTGAGAAGTACTTAAAAAAATCAGTAATTGCGAAATTTTATTTTATAAAATCAGAATAATTAAAACATTTAGATCATAAAGTGTATTAAACGACCTTATTTTTAGTATTTTCTATTTTCATAATTTTTTAAAAAATAATAAAGAAATGAAAAGTGAAAATAGAAAAAAAAATATTTTTTTAACTTTCAGAAAATTCTGTAAATAAAAAATATTAAAAAAAATAGAAAATAAAAATGAGAATTAAATTTAGTATTCTTTTCATTCTTTTCTTGACCAGAGCACTTATAAAGTTATAATTGTGATGCAGGTTAGCTGTAGTAGCATATACCCAGAAATTAAACCAGATTTAGTTATCACTGATCTGGGCTTACTACATGGGTAATAGGAAAGTAATAAATCAATTAGGAGCTTTTTTTCAAGTCCAAAAAAAAATTAGGAGCTTTTTCTTTCTTTTATTTTCATTTTTCATTTTATCATTTTTATAAATATCAACGATGGGATCATGTGAAATATTATATGATACGTCGGTCAAATTTGTGGTACACATTGTATAAATGAATTATGCTTGTCAAATTATAGTGTTAACTCTTAAATTTTTACGAGTTTAGGTAATGGAATCGAGTCAATTCGGCACTAAACTCGCATTCCAGTAAACTCGGCTGAACTCGTGTAAACTCAGGTAAACTCGCATAAACTCGCGAGTTTATGAGCGAGTCAATGAGTTTGAAATTTGACCAAATTTTACCCGAAAAAGTGTCATATTGCCCCAAAAAAAGAAGACTTTTCCTTAAGAATTAGAATTACAAAATTATTGACTTACTCACACCCATTCATCTTTGCACCAAATTTATACCTTGTGTGTTTTATATTATTATATTTATTGCATAATTGATAATTATTATTTGAATCATAAAATATACCACTAGTTTAGCTTATTATGTGTTTTAAAATTAAATTTTAATTTTGAATGCCTAGATTTGAGATTATTTATGATATAATTTTATTTTTATATAATAGATAAACTCGTACGAATTTACAAGTTAACTCGCGAGTCGAGTCTAAATTAACTCTACGAGTTTACTTAAATTCGCGAGTTTGACAACCTTGAAATGCATTAAATCTTAATAAGTAGTGATGCAAAGTTAAAATTTTGTTTCATCTTCATCTCCTTTGATTTTATTAGAAATATAATAATTGGATAATGCTAGTAGCACAATTATTTTACATAATCAACTTTAACTAAGTTATTTTTTCTAAGTTAATAAAAATTTCGTTGTGAGTATAATCCCAACCAGTATGTCCAGGAAAGTATTGAGATTTAAAAAAAAAAGTGTCACGGGATGCAACAAAAAAATATCGAGAGTATTGCACACGGATCGTTCTTCCTAGAAACTAAAAATCGATACTTGTGTTTGGCTGTGAAATATTTGGGATTGCAATGATATGGTTTCAGAACGGAAAAGAGAATACGATTGCTAAAAGAATTAAAGGGTGTTTGATCTTGAGTTGAAGTATTGCGTGTCCCTATAATCACCACTAATTCCAGTTGTGAATAGTTGTCACGTGAAGACTTAATTCTCTATGTTTAATGGTTGAGTGAGGGATTAATCCCAATCCATAAATTCTAGGCTACTTACTAATGCGAAAGGTCAAAGTATTAATGAACTCGAATAATCCACCAAGTTCATCTTATTGAGGCCTACTTATCACTAGCAAAAGCCTAACGTCAATGGAAACAATATTAATCCCTCATCTTCTCCATTTGAATCCTTAAGGATCAGTGGATGAAATCATTCCCACTTCAACCCATAACCAAGACCCAAGAACACTACTCCATAATAATGAGAATAATAACATCAAAAACATGACAAGCATAGTAAAGAGACATAATGAATAAAAACACAAGAACAAGAGAGCTAGAATTGAGAAATAGATGAAGAGAGCAATAACATTAATCAAATATCAAAACATTAAATCCACGCAATTATTTGGTTAATATGGCTAGAAAATGGAAATCCTAAGATTTATAAACAAAAAATGGTTCTTCAAGGGTTTTTCTTTGTATTGTGTAGCATCGATCCATTCTATTTATAGTTTTCATTTGACTTGAAATTCCCTTTTTGCCTTTAAAATTTGAGTGTTGTCGCCCACGCCTAGGTGCGTACGCACTCGACACATGTGCGTACAGCTTGCACGTCAATTCAGTGGTGTGTGCGTACGCATCAAAAGCCTATGCGTACGCATCAAGGGCCTATGCGTACACACCGGTGCCTTAAATATCCTTCCAAGCTTTCTTTCATGAGTTTCTTGCTTATTTTGCCTTCATTAGCAACTTCCACTCTGATTCTAACTTATCTAGGACTGAAATACTTGAACAAACAAATCAATATTATCAAATGGAATGAGAATTTGATAAATTCATAGCATCCGCGCAGAATATGACTAAAAACGCATGTATTTACAAATTAAGCTCTAAGGAACATCATTTCACGAATGCACTCCATTTATAAGTATTTAAGTGAGTTTGATTTGATAATTTACTTAATTATAGTACAAGATAAACCCTTAAAAATGAGTTTATCATATTTCAACTAAAAAAAATATTTCAATATTAAATAGTACAAAAATAGTAACGAGCTTTTATTTGACACTTAGACTTAAATATTTTTTATTTAACATAAAAATAAATGATTTTATTAACTTAGTTGATCAATTTGATAAATAATTCATCTCATTAGCCACTAAAACTCAAAACTCAGACCAATAACTATACTATTCCTGACAAATAATACGTAAATAACCTACTGACAAACTAATAACGGGTGCTTTTTTTAAATATGGAAAGAGTAATGGTGATGAACCATGATATGATGAAGGGTGGGAGATTAATCTCAATATGGGCATGTAATTTTTATTAATCAAAAAGGGAATGCGTCTAATACACATTGCATGGAACTTTATTTTTTTTTAATTGAATAGGGTATGCGTCCAAGACGCATTGCATGTCTTTGTATTTTTTTTACTTTTTGAAAAACAATCCATAGTTGACGCATTGCATGGAGATGAGATTTTTTGTTACGTCAAAATGAAATGCGTGTTTGACGCATTGGATTAAAAAATAAAAAACTGTACGTTGAAGACGCATTCTTTGGAAAAAAAAAATAAGTATAAAAACGAGAAAGTCCAGATACTTGTTCATTCTGGTGTTACTTGCCTTCTTCGAGCTTCGTTGGCTCTCCATGGAGGTAAGCTTGTCTATCTTTTTTTTTTGTTTTTTGATATTGGTTATGTAAATTAGTAGAGTGATGGAAGTTCATATGAAGGTGTATTATAATGGTCAGATTGTATCTCATACAGCAGAGTGTATATATGTGTGATAATCCATGATTTAATTAAATGGATGATGCAAATGAAGAAGACGTGCTGGAACATGATGCGGAGTCAGAGGTGGAAGATATTGAAAATGTTCTTGCTAATGAACTGCCTTTTCAAGAACCATCTTTCAATTAAAAAAAAATTAATTAAACTCACGCTCAACCATCAAGACAATAACATAATTCAATACAAGAAGATAAATAAAACTCCATAACTTGCAATTGATATATATAACGAAAATGATACTAATCAACATTAATTATCTTCCAATTACATTACACAGCCAACTTACATATATACAAACATAATAAAATGCGTTTCCGACGGATTCTCTCTCCACGGGAGCCGTCGGATTCTCACCAAACTCAATCTTCACCTTTCATTAATCTAATTTATTTATTTAATTTATTAAATAAAAAAAAATAAAATGCGTCTTCGACGGATTGCTGATTAATTTCCAAAAAGAATGTCAAAAGCACAAGATCCATATTGCGATTTAACACTCCACTGCACTTATATTTTCATCAACCACCCATTTACCCTCGTATTAAAAATAATTTACGACTAATAACTAACCATGAGCAACTAACATTGATTAAAATATGGATAAACACACTATGACGACATACACACTGATAATTCCACATTTTCACTCAATATTAGCAAATGGAGCCCGCCATTCCCAGCGAAATTACAAAATTTACAAAGTTGTAAAAAAAGAAAAGGATGTACACCAATTCTTTTACTAAAGAAAAATACAATATAACAGGAGTATAAATTTTGGTAATTACTCTATCCTACTCTAATCAAATTTCTTCTAAAACGATACTAAATATTATAACCAAAGCAAATCCCGGACAAAAAAGATGCAAACTGGTAAACAGTAATTCCCAAAATCAAGTCCTAAATACACCTATAGTATCTATTCATATTAAACTAGATGATGTAAATATCAACCCAATTAGAAAGAGTAGATAGTAAAACAACGAAACCAAACATTTCTAAACAAAAAGGTGACAAATAACCTAGCTAGTAAACAAAACAAATGGAAAACAATACAATATATATATAGAGGAGAGATCTGATAGGAATTAAAACACACAATTCCCTACTTGCAAGAATTAGAGGAGCAAAAATAACCACTCAAATCAAGTGAAACCAGCAGCAATAATTAACCTAATAGCAGCAGAAAATCAACCAATAACCAGAAAATAGAGATAAGCCAACACACCAAGATTTTAACGTGGAAAACCTCCTCAATGTGAGAAGTAAAAAACCGCGGGTCACCAAAACCAGGAAATAGCTTCACTATGATGAAAAATAGGGTACAAGAGAGTCACCAAATTACTGCACAAAATGTGCATACAACAAGCCAAACAACTACAAGCTCCAAAGCTCATAAACAAGAACAAGAAGATGAAAATACCACAACTGCAGAGCCTCTGTCCGTGCACGTTTTCTCCAACCAAAGACCTCCAATAAAGATCTCCACCGTTCAGAATGAAGAACAAGATGAGGTGAATGTGCCGTTAAAATTTCACAACGATCCAACGGTGAATGAGTGAGATACGGGCACTCAAAGTTTGCTGCTCTGCACAAAAACGTGGACATCTTTCTCTCTTCTCTTCCTCTCTCAATGCTTTTGTTTTTGTCAAATAAGACCTCCCTCGGCAACCCTAACTCAACCCCAACAACTTCAACTATCTCATGGGCTTGGATACCAACATTTGGGCATTTCTCCACATAGGAAGGGAGCCCAAAAAAACCTAACAAATCTCCCCCTCACGACTATGTGGAGGTAACTGCCGATTCGGCGATCAAGCAACAAGCTTCAAACTTCCATCTTGGTAATGCTTTGGTCATCATATCAAAACCATTCTCATCAGTGTGAACCTTTTCAAGTTCCAATAACACATCATCCAAAACATCACGTATCCAACGATATCTCACATCAATATGTTTGGACCGAGAATGAAAAGTTCAGTTTTTACCAAGATGTATAGCACTTTGGCTATCACAAAGCAACACATACCTCTCTTGATTAAACTCGAGTTCCTTCAAGAATTTCTTCATCCAAAGCATCTCCTTGCACGCTTCGGTAATGGCAATGAACTCGGCCTCTGTAGTAGACAAAGCGACACACTTTTGCAATCTTGATTGCCATGACACTGCTCCACCTGCAAAGTTGATCAAGAAGCCTGAAATGGACCTTCTTGAATCAATATCTCCTGCCATGTCTGAGTCAGTGTAACCAATTAGAGTAGGCTTCTCACTCCCAAAGCATAACTTCACGCCAGAAGTACCACGAAGATATTTCAAAATCCATTTTACTGCATTCCAATGCTCTCTGGCAGGATTTGAAACAAACCGGCTAACACAACCAACAGCATGAGCTATATCCAGTCTTGTGCACACCATAGCATACATTAAACTACCCACGGTTGATGCATATGGAACTTTCTCCATGTCTTTCTTCTCTTCTTCACATGATGGACTTTGCTTACAACTCAATTTAAAATGAGTAGCAAGAGGAGTACTAACAGCCTTTGCATTCTCCATTTGGAACCTGTGCAACATTGTCACAATGTATTTCTCTTGTGACAACCAAAGCTTCTTCTCCTTTCTATCACGCTTGATTCTTATACCAAGAATCTCCTTTGCTGGTCCAAGATCCTTCATTGCAAATGACATTGCAAGTTGCTTCTTCAACCTGTCAATTCTAGAAGCATTCTGGCCAACAATAAGCATGTCATCAACATATATCAAAAGGATTACAAAATCATCACTAGCAAACTGTTTAACAAAAACACAATGATTGGAAGTAGTCTTCTTGTAGCCTTGTTCTGCTAAAACAGACTCAAACTTCTTGTACCATTGTCTTGGAGCTTGCTTCAAGCCATACAAGCTCTTCTTCAGTTTGCAAACATGATCCTCTTTGCCTTTTACCATGAAACCTTCGGGTTGTTCCATGTAAATTTCATCCTTAAGATCACCATGAAGGAAAGCAGTTTTCACATCCATCTGCTCTATCTCTAGATCAAGACTTGCAGCTAGACTCAAAACAGTCCTGATAGAAGACCTTCTCACAACCGGTGAAAAAATTTCATTGTAATCAACTCCCTTCTTCTGCCTATAGCCCTTGACCACCAATCTAGCCTTGTACCTTAGAGACTGAGAACTTTCTTCATGCTTCAACCTGTAAACTCATCTATTCTGCAAACATTCTTCCCTTTTGGCAACTTCACAAGCTCAAATGTTTGATTATCATGCAAGGATTGCATTTCATCTTGCATTGCATCAAACCATTTGTTCTTGTCTTCACCTTCCGTAGCTTCTTCAAAACATTCAGGCTCTCCCCCATCAGTCAAGGTCACATAACGATATGTGAATGTCACATACTCACTAGGCGGATACCTTGTTGAAGGTCGTCGCTCTCTAGTGGACCTCCTAGGATGGAAACCTGGTGGATCTTCAGGTAACTCAGGTTGATCATCAACATCATCATCAACCGGAACGTCAATCTGATCTCCCGTCTCTTGGTCATCAGGAATCAAATGCTCATTTTGTATTCTCTGCTAAATCTGGTACCGGAGTTGACTGAACTGGATCTGCATCAGTCAAATCACTAATCTCTTGTGATTGACTCTTGTTTGCCTTATCAATATCTTCAATAGTCTGATCTTCAACAAACTCCACATCATGGCTTCTTACAAGCTTTTTTTCAACTGGATCATAAAGCCTGTAACCAAACTCATCCTGACCATACCCAATAAAAATGCACTGCCTTGTCTTCACATCCAACTTGAATCTCTCATCCTTTGGAACATGAACAAATGCTTTGCATCCAAAGACTCTCAAGTGATCATATGAGACATCTTTGCCAGACCAAACATGATCGGGAACATCATTGTCCAAAGCAACTGTAGGACTAAGATTAATCAGATGAGCCGCTGTAAGTAGAGCTTCACCCCAAAAGACTTTGGGTAGCTTAGCTTCAGCAAGCATACACCTAACCCTTTCAATAAGAGTTCTATTTATTCTTTCTGCCAAACCATTCAACTGAGGTGTCTTAGGAGGTGTCCTTTCATGCCTAATACCCTGCTGCTTACAATACTCATCAAATGGTCCACAATACTCACCACCATTGTCAATACGAATACATTTAAGCTTTTTACCTGTTTGCCTTTCAATCAAAGTTTGAAAATGTTTGAATTTTTCCAAAGCTTGGTTCTTTGTTTTCAAGGCATAAGTCCAAAGCTTTCTTGAATGATCATCAATAAAAGTAATAAAGTAAAGAGCACCACTAAAAGATCGTACCTTCAAAGGACCACAAATATCAGAGTGCACCAATTCCAAGAAATCTGATTTTCTTGAAGGTTGATACTTCTTGAAAAGGATAATCTTCTTTGTTTGCCAGCCATGCAATGAGAACATTTCTCCAACTCTGCATTCTTCAAACCTAAAAGTACATCCTTCCGAGCTAAACAATTAAGCCCATTTTCACTGATATGCCAAGTCTTCTGTGCCACAAGCTACAAGCTTCTTTACTTTCAACCGCATTCACACTACCCTTTGCAATCTTGGCATGCATCACATACAAATTAGAAGTACATTTTTCACGAGCCACCACCAAGTTGCCTTTAGTGAGCTTCCATTGTCCCAAGCCAAAAGTGTTAACAAAACCTTCATTATCAAGCCTTTTAACCGAGACCAAATTAAAGCGGACATCCGGAGCATGTCTAACATCCTTAAGTAGCAACTTCATTCCCATATTAGTCTCAAGACACACATCTCCTATACCAATCACCTTGGCCAAGCCATCAT
>JASCZI010181486.1:56504-66752 GCA_036250425.1 Stylosanthes scabra
GACGGACGGCAACACGACAGCGAGTCATCACGTCCCTCTGAAAGTCTGAGAATGGGAGCCGCATCCTCAGACGGGTAAATAACTCCTGATATACCCACAGGAAGTGGGGGCCCTCCTCACCCGCTCGGAAAGGGACGTGATCAGACGGCCCAGCGGCCTCCAATACGTAATCTCCTTCCGCTCCTGAGTCCTCCATCAACGGGAAGTTACGACGGAACTCAGGCAGCGAGTCACTCTCAACCACAGACGGTTGAGTTAGCACAGCCTCCTCAACCCAACCGTAGAGACGGGTCTCAGCCGCATCCAGAGGGCAAGGGACCTTCACCTCCTGGCAAGACTTTTTCTTCCCCATTCCCGAGTTTTTAATAAATAAACAACGCCTGCAATACAATGCAGGAAGTACAGTTTGAGAAAAACAGAGAAAACGTGAAGTGGAGAAGAAGAAGAAATGCAGGGCAGAAGATGAAAAAAGTATTCTTGAAACCACACAAGAATGCAAAAAGAAACGAAATAAAGTGAACAGTACATGTGGCAAGAGTCGCTGGAACTGAAGGTGGAACGATTTCCTTTTCCTTCTTTCTTCTTCTTCAGAGAGATTCAAGAGTATTCAGAGAGAGAAAAAGAGGAAGTTCAAATGAAATGGTAAAGTTTCAAATTTTTAATTCTTAAGCCTTATTCAACACGCTTCGAGAATCCAAAAAGGGGCAAGTACTAATGATGGGACGGTTACTAGAACCTCGAAAATCGCTCCCACTACTCTCTCTTGCAAAAACCGTGCAAAAGAAACCACTCTTTCTGTCACGTCAACAAAAAAAGAAACAAAGCGACATGCCACAAACAGTCTGACACGTAAGCAGTCGGAAGAAAAATGACAAAGCCGATGCCATACATATAGCAGTCGGAAATTCGTCAAAACTACTCGGAAATCGAATGAACACATTCATCTCCCG
Source organism: Stylosanthes scabra (assembly GCA_036250425.1). Taxonomy (NCBI): domain Eukaryota; kingdom Viridiplantae; phylum Streptophyta; class Magnoliopsida; order Fabales; family Fabaceae; genus Stylosanthes; species Stylosanthes scabra. The sequence goes on from JASCZI010181486.1 coordinate 57,455, forward strand.
AGTGGGGGGCAATGTTACAGACCGGCCCAATAAGGCCCAATCCATTAAACTAATAATCAACTTACTTGGTCCATAAGTCAAGGATCAAGCTAAAAGGTTGAAGATCAAACCAAAAGAGGAAAGATTCGATGAGATCATGGAGAGATCCCATCCGAATCTAAACCACCCGCTACTATATAAGCAGGGGGCAACGCCCCCTCAAGGTATGCATTCTCTTAACCCTAATCTCCCATATTAGCACTAGAATATTCATAATCGTAATTCTGGGATTCTAGTGTTATTCACTCATCACATCAACCACTTCCTTCGGATCTAGCCCTCGGACTCTTCCGAATGCTTCCCCTCGGAAGGAACACTTTCTCTCCCTCATTCTCATTGTCTACTCCCTCTCACGACTTAGGTCCATTGGATTATTGTTTGGTACATCTGTGTTTAACAGATTGTACATTGTATTAAGAACTTGCATGGATAGCCTAGCGAAAGTTTCATGTATATTTCTTGGAGAACTTGTGGATGCATGTCATAAATAGTGATTGAAGACAAAATAAACATGTAAGATTTATCATTTTATTATTTATTAATTAATTTCATTTCATTTTAAATTCTATATGATGTAACAAAATTTAATTGGTTCATACCACCAAAGTGAAACCATCTTTTCAAAATGAAGTGGATCTCATTTCATAAACGAAATATGTCATTGTAGATAATGGGACAATTAATAATTATACATTTCACACTTTCAATTGACAAAAAGACATAATGTATTCACCATTTGATGATTTAGTTAGTACTATTTATTCCTTATAAACTAATTAGTTTTAGGTTGAAATTCTTGACTATTTGATTATCACTTTTTTTTTCCTTTTTTGTCGTCTACTACAGTGAAGTGAAAAAAAAGAAAAAAGAATAATGCGATGGAATCAACGTTAGGGGAATAATGAGCCAACGAGTACAATTAGAAAAATATTGAGTGGTAAAAAGGAAAAAAAAATAAGAAAAAATAATATTTACTTCCTATTGTCTCCTTAATATTGGCTATCAAGACTTTCTCAAAAAAAATGAAAAGTAATCAAATTTAATGAATAAAAATAATTGTAAGTCTTATCAAAGTTTACACTCAGATCAATCCAATGATTTATTATTCTTCTCTTCGTACTCTTTTATCTTTTTTTCTCTTCACAAAAAAAATTATCATTTGGTTAACATTCTGATTATCACTTTACTTTTCAAAATTAGATGAGAAATTAAAAAGCATAATATATAGCAATGAACGTGAATTTTTTTTTTTTCTTGACCAATAAAGGTGGGTTGATCGATCTTACTTCTCATACTTGTGAAATAATTGTTGGCCCAAAAGATGACAAATGAAAAGTGGGTCATAAGTCATAACTCCAGAAGTGTTGAACAAAATAAAAAAGTCAAAACTCATAAGGCCTCATAATAAGAGAATTCATAAGATCACAAGGAACTAATTCAAAAAACAAAAAAAAAAAGAGAATCACTAGCAACGACACATGTGAAAAGCATCCACCAATCAAAACCTGTGTTTCAAGACGCGTGGATTTCACTCAAATTTAAGAGTGACTCTGCGAACACCTCCGGAGAACAGAAGCTCCCTGACACAAACACATTACACAATAGACATACACACACACACAAAACACAGCACACAACACACAACACGACGTTCCATTTTTTCTTATTCAGTTTCCTAGCAAACTGTTTCTCCAACGTCTCATCAACTTCTTCTTCTTCTTCTTTCTCCCGTTCGCATGTTCTCGGAGCTCCGGCTCCATTAACGGAACCCCGTATAATCCTCAAACTAAACTCGCTTCTATCTCTCTTTCCTCTTTAATCTTTTTCTCTCTCTATTCTTATTCACTTTGCTTTCGGATCACAAAATGTCAACTAAGGGTAACATAGGCGCTTGGGCCGCCGATGCTGAGAGGGAGGAGCAGGAGGCTGCTGCCGCTGCAGCAACTACCGGCGCTGCTGGAGTCGCCGGATCGGAGAACTTCCCGAGCCTGAAGGAAGCCGTTTCCGCCAAGCCCAAGAAGAAGAAGATGACGCTCATGGAGTTCACCACTGGGAACTACGCCGGCGGTGGTGCCGGGGGGTTCGCGAGGAAGCAGAGGGGCTTAACGCCGGACGAGATGCTCCGCCTTCCGACGGGGCCTAAGGAACGCTCCGCCGAGGAAATGCAGTACGGCCGCGGGTTCTCTAACTACGGCGGCGGCCGCTCCGGTCCGCCGCCTGGCCGAGGTCCGGACCGCGACGATGGCAACGGTTCCTGGGGCGGAGGAAGGAGATCCTATGGTGAGTTCGATGAAGAGCGCAGGGGTGGTCCCCGTTCTAGGGTTTCGGATTTCGATCAGCCTTCGAGGGCCGACGAGGTGGACAATTGGGCTTCGGTGAAGAAACCGGTTCAGGCATTCGATTCCGGTAGGCAAAATCGGTACGGTTCTGTTGGCGGTGGCAATGTCGACGGCGGTGTTGGTGGTTCTAGAGCGGATGAAGTGGATAATTGGATGGCTGGCAAGAAGCCTCTTCCTTCTAGATCTTCCACATTTGGTTCGGGGTTCCGCGATTCAGTTCCGGAGCCTGATCGCTGGACAAGTGGCAAGCGTGACGTGCGCGATTCACGTGACAGCGATCGGGAGCGGCCGAGATTGGTGCTGGACCGGCCGCAAGGCAATGGTTCCGTGAACGAAACGGAGGCAGTGGTGAAGACGAAGAAGCCGAACCCTTTTGGCGCAGCGAGGCCAAGGGAGGAGGTTTTGGCTGAAAAAGGATTGGATTGGAAGAAGCTCGATTCGGAGATTGAATCGAAGAGGCCCATGAGTGCACACTCCAGTAGGCCCTCCAGTGCCCAGTCGAGTCGCTCCGAGGCGCCTGCGTCAGAGGATTCGGTTAAGCCGAAGGCGAAGGTGAATCCCTTTGGGGATGCCAAGCCTAGGGAGGTTTTGCTGGAGGAGAAGGGAATGGATTGGAAAAAGATTGATCTTGAATTGGAGCATGGCCGTATTGATAGGTCTGTCAATCAAGCTATTTTGCTGTTTGTGCATGTTTTTGATAGTGACTGTGTTTTGAATTTATGACGCAAGTTGCAATTAAAGTAGTTGTCTTGGTGACTGGACATGACTGTTAACTTTGTATAGCTTGCCCAACTATTAGAATATCACTTTGATCATGTTGACTGAGTTGTGCTTGTCTCACATGACTTTCTCTTATATAAATTCCCTGTTTGGTGTTTAATAGTAGAGAATGTGAATGTCTGGTTATCGGAATGACTATCTTAATGTTCTGTTCTTCAATGCTCTGTTTTTCATGTCAAAAGCTAGTTACTGTTTCATGGTACGTAAATATGATTTTTGAGTTGGCAATATGGCATATCTATCTATCTATCTTCAAGGTTTTTGGGTTTCTTTCTTTCTTTAGAAAGGGAGCCTCAGAGGAATGAATGAGTTGCTTCCGTGTGACTTCAAGGTCATTGCACTCTTTAGGTGCGACCCTTCCCCAGACCATGCTTAACGTGGATGCTTATACACTAGGCTGCCTTTTTTGTGTTATTCTTCTGGTTTAAGCTTTCTGGGTTTTGATTCATTCATGTCATAAAGTCACCCCTTATGTTTTAAGTGTTTACTTTATATTTGAAGCAGGAAAATATATATACAAAAGGTTCTATTGATATTTTCCCTATGATTTATGATTCAAAACTTGAAAGGTGATTGTTGTTACAATTCACAAACTGGTAACTATGAGTGAAGCAATCGAAGTTGATGATTCTATACCATCGGAATCTAATTGGAACAATAGATGAACAAGGGTTTCATTATTGGCATAGGGCTTAGGTTTTGTTTTGTAATTTGTATAGTGTAGTTTTGTGAGGTAAAATAAAGTCTCTTTCTATTCACATATTAGCAAAGGAAGTTGTTAAGGTATCTTTTAATTAGTTTTGCAAGAGCCAGTTGTATATGTGTGAACGTATAGGTGCTTATGCAAATAAGGAAATAGTTTAATGTAATACAAATGATATGTTAAATGAGGTATAAAGTTGTTGGTTATTAAACACTATTGGTGTTAGATCTTTTTGCAGCTCTGTTATCATATTGATTGACACTCAATTGAAGCAAGTTGTTTTCACTTATTTTTGCAGCCCTGTTATGTTTTTGAACAAATTTATTCTTTTTTCAAAATCTGATATTGGACATTTTAGGCCAGAAACAACAGAGGAAAAATTGCTGAAAGAAGAAATTGATAACTTGAAGAAAGAACTTGGGAAAGAGTCGGAAGCAAATTCAAATAAGATTTCTAGTGATGAAGCAGTCCCAACCAATACAGAATCAGTGTTACTCCAGAAAGAAAGGGAGCTGGAAATTCTTACTCGCGATTTGGATAACAAAATTCGTTTTGGGCAAAAAGCCGCTGAAGGTCCAGGCTCTTCAACAAGAAGGGCTGCTGGTTTTCCCGATAGACCACAGCCTTCTCAATCTGGCTCGTTTGAGGATTCTAGAAATGTTGATTCCCCAGACAGACCCCGATCCCGTGGCACAGGAAATATGTGGCCACGTTCTAATGAGGATAGAAGACCATTACGTTCTAACGAGGACAGAAGACCATTTCAAGGTAGCAGGGACAGAGGATGGTTTCAGAATAGCAGAGACTTAGATAGGTGAGACTACTTTGTGCACTGTCTCTTATTCTATCTCTCCATTCTTGCCACTTCTGGTAAAAATTTGCTTGTTCCTTCTGCTGCAATTGCAATTTATGCTTGATGGTAGAAGCTAAATTTGATTTTGATCAAACTTTGATGTAAAAGGCTCTTTTACACAGAGTGGATGGATGAAATAGTGATACCTATACAAAATAAATAAATAATATCTTGTGGTATGTCAAATGATCTGATTTGGGGCACCTGCATTACTGCATATTACTGTTTCTTTACATAGGAAATTGATAATCTAATCCTTTTTTATTGATATGTGTAAACTGTACAAATTTTAACAAGATCCCATCCTTTTAAAGTGTTTGTACACTATATTTATGAAAGAACAATTCTTTTCTACTTTCTTAAATTTTATTATACAGATAGTTGACAATGGCATTGAATTCAATTCAATTTTGTTTATTCTTACTAAGTTATTTTCTCTTTTGGGCCTGAGAAGTCATTTTTATAATGCTGTTATTTGCTTAATTACAGGTCCAGGTCAAAAGAGAGGTGGTGAAGGGAAGTTTTGGTGTTGATTGAGAGTTAATCTTCAACTTTTGATGACAAGAATCTAATACTATTTTGTTTAATCTTCTCTAATCGTTTTGTTCATTCACTCCAGGAATTGGAGCAAGAATCATTTGGTAAACTGGTACTAGAGAACTCTTGAGTCTTGCCTTGTCTATTTTTCCCTCTGAAAACATTGTAAATTTATTTATTCACTGGTAATTCTTAGGAGCCTGTTGTAGTTTTGTTAGGATCAAATTTCTTATTAAAAATTACTATGGAACTCGGTGATTAAATGTGATATTCTTCCCAGTCTTGTATCAACACAATATCTGCCAATGTGATTTTCTGACACAGCTAATCATGCAAAATGCAAGTGGTTTGATTTTGATGTCAATGTTTCTAATTATGAGATCTGTGAGTTGGTGGTACAATGATGCATTCAACTTGAATTAACTGTTCTTGGAAGACACAAGTTGGGGAATACCACTACTTTTACTTCTCCATTCCCATAACTGATAAATCATGTGAATTAGTTGAGCATAATCAAATTTGGAAAAAGCTATTTATAATCTTTATTTGTACACCTACACCTTATGATCATATTTACTCTCTCTTTTTTTTCTCTCTTTTAACCACCTTTTGTTTTCTTTCTAAATACATTCTTCAGATCCTCTTTTTATTGTTATTTGTTTGGTAGTGTTTTTCCCCCCTCCATATAATTGTTAGTTGTTTCAAAAACATTTTTTCTAGTGTAAACAAAATACAAGGAGGTGGTTAACTAAAACTATGTAAGGTGTACACATAGGGCACGTGAGAGACTAAAATTTAGAGACTAAAACTGAATTAAGTTTGTTGTTGTATTTGATTTAAAATTTAATAGGAAATAAAGATTGAGATATAAAAATTAAATTAAGTTGATGAAAAAATAATAAAAATTAATATAAAAAATTTTAATATTAAATGAGGATGTTTGAATAAAAAAAAGTTATTCCAATTAATAAATAACAACCGTGTAAATGGATAAATGAGCTGAATACATGACGCCAGGAGGTAATTAGAGTTGTGGACTCTTGTGGTAAAAGAAAATTAAAAGGAAAGGACGACTCCACTGGGGATCGAACCCAGAATCTCTGGTTCCGTAGACCAGCGCCTTATCCATTGGGCCATGGAGTCTTCGTGATAGTCAAGTTGAGATATACAGTTTTATACAATAGTCTGAAGTTTTATTTTCTTGATAAAAACTGAATTTGATATCCCCTAAAGGAAGATTCTACGCTGGTGACACTGATTTGGGTCAGCAGCTGCTGATAAGTAGGTGTCATGCTAAAAGCATGCCACGTTGTGGTTTTGTGATGTAGAGAAGGAGAGATGATTAATTATGGTATTACGGGAGTGTGAAGGATTAGGGGAGTGTTGTGGCTAGGTGCTGAGTGGGTTATACATGGTATGGGCTGGGCTATAACATTGGGTTTTTAAATTGAACCACAATGTAAATTGGGCTGTGGTAGAGAAAAATTGCTAGTGGAAAAAAAAGGGAAAAACAATGTTGTTCCTGTGAACATGGTATTTGAAAAAAAAATGACACTTATGGAGAAAAATTACAAATTTTAAAATTACACTTAGAATTCTCCTTAGAAAACAATGTAATTTTAAAATTTAAAAATTAAATTTAAGTTAACTTACAAAGTGAATCACCAAATATATTGCACAAGAAAACATTGTTAAATAAAAAAGTTGAATTTGAAAATGGGCTGTGAATTGGTAAGTGACTACCTTTAATTAGAACTTAAAAATTGAACCTCTAATATTATTCAATTGTTAGCATGAAGATGGTCTTTCCTTTTTATCAAAAAACAAATTCAAGGAAGAGTTTTATATTTTATTTGTTCGAGGTGTAGCTATTGTTTAATTAGTTGAAAATTTTGTCTTGAAAGATGATAAATAGATAATTCATCAAAAATAATACTCCAAAAATAGATAATATTGCTTGATAATATAAAAATTTATGTCAGATAGATAATTCATACAAAAATAGAAAATAGATAATTTAAAATAGGGTAAAGTATATTTATTCTCCATAATATTTATGAATAGTTAAACATACCCCTAAAGGCGGCGACAGTCACGGAGTTTGCACAGTGACAAAGCGTGATGAGTTGTGGTTCGACGCGATGTCAGCACCGCCTAATGACGACGACGTACAGCAAAGATAACAGCAAGGACACGACGAGGAATAGACCTGCAATGAGGAACGTGCGTATTTGAAGGTTCCAACTTCATGATTTCTCACCTCTTTGGCTAGGGTTCAAAATGCGCATCAGGGAAGAAGAGGGGAGTCGACGCCGAAGAGAATTTGTTTTGTGTTTTTTTTTATTTGTCAACAATCCTTTTTTTTTCTTAATAATCATTATTCTATGATTGGTTTTATATAATTCTTATTTTTCTTTTTTTTGGTCATGACAATACTTTTTTAAAAAAAATTTGCACAATCCTTTTTTTAATTCACACTTCTATCGTGTTTTTGTACCACAGCGCAATTCAATTGTAGTTCAATTCAAAACCCCAATGTCACAGCCCAACCCATATCATGCATAAATTTTGGACTCGTACAAGGATATTGAGTAGACGGTACCCACTCAGCACCTAGCCCACAACAATCCCCTAATCCTTCACACTCCCGTAACACCATCATTAATCATCTTCCATTCTCTATATCACAAAACCACAACGTGGCATGCCTCTAGCATGACACCTACTTGTCAGCAGCTGCTGACCCAAATCAGTGTCAGCACCATACAACTTCCCAAATCTAAAATACACTATAAAGTTTTAGATTTTTTCTGTTTTGAGGAAAAAAAGTTAAAAGTCCCACAGAAATACCGGATACGTTCACTCACAAGTTTCACACAGTAACAACCTTTAATATTTCTTTATTAGTTTTTGTTATTTTTGTTCGTCTTTGGGCTCACTACTTTGAGTCTTTGACACTGTCTCTTCGTCATATTTCCCTTCTTTGTCGGAATTGTTTTTTTTTTTTTTGACAATTTTTCTTTTATCTATACTTATCTATATCTATTGGAAAATAACTGCTTTTTTTTTATTAAAAGTTTTAGTTTTAATCATATATATTTTTTTGGATAACTAATTACAAAGGATGATAAAAGAAATTATTTTTATTGGTATGGCGCAATTTAATTATTCTTTAATTAAATGCATGTGTAAAATCTCTTTACACTGTCTGGTAAAGCCACGCAGCAAAAGCGGTAAAATTTTCCAACACAATAACAATATTCAAGTAACACTAACACCCTATGACAACAACAATCATAGATAAACAAATTAACCAAATCAACTACAAGCACACACAAGGACTTTTAGGGTGGAAAACTTTCTCAATGTGAGAAGTAAAAATCGCTAGTCGTCCAAACCAAATAAATAGCTCCACTATAATCAAATATGAGATACAAGATAGTCACAAAATATAGCACAACTTGTGCATACAACCAACCAAAGCATCAAGCAACAAAAGTTACAAAATTGAGAATGAAGATGCAAAATACCTAAAACAAGGGCTGCTGTCCGAACTCAATTTCACCTTCCACAGAGTTTCAATTAAAATCTCTACCGTTCAAAATGAAGCACCAAATGAGATGAACATGCTGTCCAAATTTCAAGCCGATTCAACGGTGAAAGAGTGATAAATATATCAAAAAAACGAAAGGCTTTCATTCCTTATTCTTCTTTCTATGGCTGTCTCTCTTTTAGAAAACTCTCAAAATATCTTATTGTGATAAGTGAATGATGTACGTGAGACACCTTAAAATGTATTGCACTTGGACCTCATTAGAAGAGAACCCATCCCAACCATCAGAACATTGAAATTAATTTTTTTATTAAATATATATCTAATTTTTATCTTTGATATAGTATTCTTCTTAATGAGTAGTTTTGTTTTAATTTATTATTAAATATGATTAAAATTGTAAAGATATTCTATTAGTGGTCATGTGGGTGTCCCACTTCTCTAATATATATATATATATATATATATATATATATATATATATATATATATAT
>JASCZI010181487.1:8769-19301 GCA_036250425.1 Stylosanthes scabra
GGATCAGACCCCATTTAAAATACAACCATCCTTGTCACAAAGCACTCACAATTCACAAAACCTTAAAAAAACAAATATCCAACATACACTGATATATGATAATTATATAGCTGGATTCTCTAGATACAATACTAAGTATATGGTATACTACATACCATTCTATTTATTTAGAGACTGAGAGAAAATGATAGATAGAGAGATGAAGAACAAATAAGGAAAGATTAAAGTGGGTTACAACTAATAAATTGGGATTTTTCATATTGAAAACCTGAAGCTGAAGCTAAAACATGACAGCTCCAAAATACTGCTCTTTGTAATAACAATTTTAATCACCCCATCTCAAAAACAAGAACACTCACTAATCTATATGGAATCACAAAAATTCAAAAAAAAAAAAAAAAGGAAGAAGGAAAAAGCACCCCAATTAAATCAAATAAAACAAAACTAACTAATAATCTATGAACACCACTGCCATGTCATGTTGATGCTGCTGCTATTTGATCTTATTTTTCTGTTTTGGACTCTCAGGGTTTGATATCATGGGAATCATCCCAAGGATGATTATTGTTTGGATTATCAGTAGAGACCAAAGAATCAATGTCCTCCCAACCCCAATAGTTGTTTGACATTTCCATTGTTGTTGTTGCTGGTATCTCCCATGGCTGTGTAGAACAAGTAGTGGTGGTAGCCATTATGCTGTGCATGGTTGGTTCCTCTATTGCTTTAAACTCATCACCACAGTTATTATAAACATTATTGGTGGATTGCAAAGAGGTTGAAGCTGAAACTAAAGATGGGTTTGTGTCAAAATTAGAGCTTGATGCTGTTGAGAAGGGAAAAAGCAAGCCTTGATTATTCTGAGGAACAGACAAAGCTGATGAACCAAGAAAGATCCCATTGTTATTATTATTATTACCAATACCAATACCGTAGCCTTTACTTTCTGATGTTATGCCTCTGGTAGTGGTAATAATATTGTTCATCAGATTCTGATGTAGTAGGAAAGGGGGTGGACGAATCAGACCTTGGTAGAGAGAAGAAGAAGAAGAAGGAGGAGAAGCTAATAAGTTTTTGTGATCATCCATTGCAAGAGAAGGAGCTTGAATTGTGATGCTTGTGGTGCAAGTAGAGTTGGTGGCTGTGGCTGTGGTGGCGGTGGTGGTGGTGGTTGTTGACTTTTTGGGCCTCTTGTTCTTTCTTCCACCACCAACTGGAACATTGCGCAGAGTTCCACCTTTGGTCCAGTGCCTCTTGCAAGCTCTACATAAATAGCGAGGCTGAGACTTGTTGTAGTTGTTGTAGTAACAGAACTTTGTGTTGGTAGATTCACATCTTGGACACTTCAATGGCTCTGATGATGATTGATTCTGTTGTTGTTGTTGTTTCTTCATCTTTGGAATTGGAAGCTCCAAGTTCTGTGATTCCAATAAGGCTTGGTTCCAATCATGTCCACTACTACTCCTAGAAACCTGCTTAGAACTCAAACCCATATATATAACAACAAATAATTCAATCCAATAAGATAATTAAAACAGAAAAAAGGTAGGTTCAAGATTATTAGTTATCAGCCCTTTGATGTAGGTGGTAGAAGAGAGATGAAGGATAGGAAGAGTAAGAGGATGATGAGATTATTGGAGGTGGTGGTGGTGATGGTTATAGCAGAAAGCGCGTTAATAATAAGTTGTAAGGATTTGTTTAATGGAGTAAGGAAAGTCCTTGGAAATTGAGAAGAAGTGAGCATGATCTTTTATCTTCTGCTCTCTCTATATCTAATGACCTTAGCTTTATTATTATCTATCTGTAAAAGGACCAATAATTATAACTATAACTATATGTATAGATGTATAAATACAAAGGAGTAGTGAAGAATATAATCACTTGAGCGTGGTGCTGAAGGTAGTTGCTGTGATTAGTGGTGGTAGTAACAACTACTATACCTTAGGATTTGAGTTTTAATTTGTTATGGCTTCTTTACACATACACAAGGAGATAGATGATAGATAGATTAGAGTATTATAGAGATGAGAAACTTAACCATGAAGGTCAAGGTGGGTGGTTGACACGTGGAAGGCTTTGTGGCCGTTCATAGTGCTCTCTAATTGAGAAATAATGAACGTAGATATATGGCAAGCTAGACATATAGACTTGACCAGCAAGGAACTGATGATGTAAAATACAAAGTTGGCAAACAATGGTCCATGGAGCTATGTTTTGTTTTCTGAAATGGATTTGTCATTTGGGGAAAAATGGGGATCTGAGAGCACTGGAAATTGTATAATCTTTTCAGGAACAATAGATAATAATTAACATATTTTATTATTTTTATCAGAATATTAAAATATGTTAGTTAAATTTATAATATTAAATTATTTGGCTTTAAAAAAAGTTGGATTGCTAATTAAATATATTACTATTCTATTGAACTAAGTTTTGGAGTGTAATTAAAAACATCTATTTTAATTCTGACATATTTGATAAGTATATATATAATTAATAATGCAAAGATATTGTATTAAATATACAATATAATAATTTATATTTAAATTAATATATTGAATTAAAATGTGATTTTTTAAAAGATAAGGAAATTATTATATATAAAACTTAAAGAATTAATCAAACGGAATGTATAATAAGATTATATGAAATTTTAATTTTTTTTTTGGTGAACAATAATGTATAGAAAGAAAGGAAAACGATATGAAATTTTAATTTGATGATATGATTAAAAATTCTCAATATATAATAATAATAATAGTGGGGCATAAGATTCTTAGTGAAGTTAAATTAAAAACAGTTGGCGAAGGCATGGTTTGTAGTGGGACACAATTGAGGTGGTGGTGATTAGTGGTCCTATGTCATGTGATTTACATGTAGCAAGATGGGGATATCTTATATCTATATATATATAATTATATACATATATATACGTGTTGCATGCACGTGTTAATAAGTATCATCATCTCTCTGGATAATACTTATGCTTATATATGTTCAATGGTGCATATGCATATTAATTCAAAAACTGTAGCAATTAATTGGATGATAGATTAGAGGCACACACCTACCATAATACCACAACAGAATTTGATGGTCATACTCAAGAGACATCACAACCACCCTCAGTCAAATAATTTGAATCTTGTGGCATAATATTTTAATAGACCCCTTCATATATATTAATATATACTCCTTATTTTTTTAAATAAATATTGAAATGGAAGACTAATTTTCTTAATGAAACTTGTACAAAAGAGATAGAGAGATATTGTGTAAAATTATAGACAATTTAAATGACTAGGAGTACGTAGTTGTCAAATTTTGAATGTATATATGAACACACAATTTCAGATACAATGCATAGCCGCCAATTGGTCAAACAATAACCAAGGCGTTACAAAGAAGCATTTTATTTTGATTTTCAGAACATGTATGATAGTAACGTTGTTATCAGAACTTCAAGTTGCTATAAGTGTACGATATATATAACCTGATTTAACCTATATAGAGTGATTAAATCAGATCAAATTGATAAATTGATTTTATTCAGTCAGTTAAACTGTGTTAGTTTGTGCAATTTTTTTTATAAATAATCTCAAAATAATTATATAGGAGGAATCAAACCTGACACCTTTTGCATATAAAATTGGTTACATACAATCTTTAATCACTAGACTATAATTAATTTCATACTTATATATAAAAAATTGTAGCTTGACTATTTATACAGTGAATAACTTTAATTTAAAAAATTAATAACATTATTTCTTTTAAAATCGGATTTAATAGGCATGTATATAAGGCTTGAATTAGAAATTATCACGCCATAATTTGACCAACTAATTGCATTGGCCGCCACAAGGATTAAAATTTGAGGACCACAAAAGGCACATGCACATATATAATGAAGGCACGATTAGGATAATTAAGAACACAATTAATGAAAACAATTGATTAAACTCGATACCAATTTAAAATATATGATATGAGCGTTGAAGAGAGGAGAATATAATGTGCATGGAAAATCAATCTTGGTCGGTTGGTTAGGTAAAGGGGTCTACTCCATCAAATTAAATTGAAGAGGACAAAACAAGGAATGTTTGTTGGCCAGATTTGAAAGTGACTCAGTGAATTATTAATTAAATAAAAAAAAATCCAATTAACAACATTTTAATAATCAATATTAATCAATAAATTTAAAATATTATTATTTATTTAAATTTTATTTATTATGAATTGAACTTTTTTTATTTTATTGAGCATTTATCTTTTGTTAATTATCATTAGTCAAAAATTTATTCGCTACCTAATATAATTGTTAAATAATATTCAAGTTGAATTATTGAGTAAGGCAACAATAATAGTCTATTATGTCCAACTAAGATGCCACTTGTGTCCATCAAATAACTTTACATTAATAATAACTCACTATACCACTTATTAATTATTATTAGCCCTTAAAAAATATTGATTAAGTTAAGGATCTAAAGAACAGATTCGCGTGCGGACTCTCGCTGTTGCTGGTGGAGCCAAGCAACCACATGATTCTAATTAGTTTCATAATTAACTCTTAGTCGATCATTTGAATCAATTTATTTTTTAATTTGTGTTGTTCAATTGTTGCCATTGCTTAATCAGGGGTAATAAGAATCGGAATAATAATATTTTCATAATTACAATCACAAGTGTACATATATATGTCACAGAATCACTGGGGTGAAATGGGGCCCATCTGATGAACAGATTTGGCAAATGATGCTTCCAGCTTGGAGTACGTATTGAATTTTGAAATTTATTTTTTGGTATTGATTATCTTATTGACTATTTTATTTACTTTTATAATCTTATAAAATCTTTGTAATAGGCACCGCTATTTAGTATTTACTTATATAATTTTTGTAATACAATAATAAATATGAAATCGATTAAAATAATAAATATTTCACTAATTAATAAAATTCAGATTTAGATAAAAAAATTGTGCGCCAATTGTTTTAATATATAAAATAAAAATACTTTTAAGAAAAGATTGTACACCACAATGAAAATTTTATTATTATTTTTATGTGAAAATTCTTATTTGAATGGGAATGAAGGTCATTATTTATCTAAATATCTAGAATAAAACTCTAGTGGGTTGTATATATATTGATGTCATTTTCTTAGGAATCTCCATAATCTGTGTTTGGGTTAAAATAGCTGACTCTGAAAGGACCCTCCACCCAATTGAGAATGGATGCAATGCATGCCATGCATCATATGCATCATGCATGTGAGATTAGTCATATGTGACACACAATGTCACAAAGCATGTCACCATCAACATCTATCTTGCGCAAACATATATATACTATCGTTTACACTTGTCCATCCAATTAGGGTTCACATACACTCAGTGGTAAATGAGTAAATGACTTCAGATAATGTATCGCGTAGATATATAATATAACTTCAAATGCTTTTTTATTTTTTCAAATAAATTGATCCCATAAATCATATTTTCTTTGTTAGTTCTCAAATAAAATTTTATTTTTTCTATATTAAATTCTTAGAAAACTTAAATTTGTGTAACTATGTAGTTTTTTTTTTAATTATCTAACTTTAACACATTTTACTAATTTTTTAATTCAAATAAAAATTAACACTCATATGAAAATTTGTGGAGTATAAATAAAATTTAATGTAATATGAAACCAATTTTTTAAAAAATGACTATGTAATCTTAAATTATAAATTTTAAACCAAAAATTGAAAATTTTAAAAATATTGTTATAATGAAAAATTATTTAACATTAATTAATTAAAATTTAATTTCCTATATTTATAGGTGTGGATATCTACTTCTACTTTTTAAAATTGATTGATCGATATTGAACTTATCCAAAAAATTTAACTGAAAAAGGAAAAGAAATTCAATTAAGAAAGAAGCTTCAATAACAGTGGCCACATCCTCCACACATGATACGTACCATACATGGTGGGGAAAAGCTATCAAACATTGTGGGTTTATATGTAGAAAATTTTGGACACCAATGCATGACATGACCAATAATGGGCTAAGGCTTCCCATCTATGTCTCTTGTATAGGTTCATAATTTTGTAGGCAAGTGCAAATAAAGGAGTAGCTAGTGACACCCCAAATTAAATAAGCATCAATAATAAGGATTAATGTTTAAATTCCTCTTTAAAATATTATAATTTTTAAATTGGTTTCATATTAACTTTTAAAAAATATAATCATGTGTTACAAAATTAATTTTTTCTATGTTACAAAACAATTAATTAGCGATGTTACTAAAATATACATTACTCAATCATTTATCCAATTGACACAAGAATCAATTTGACATATAATTTTATTTTTTTTAAGAAATAATATAACTAATTAATTTTTTAAAAAAATATAAGGGTAAAAGACATTTATGTCCTGACATTTTAAAAATTGTACAAATTCATTTCTGACTTTTGTGAAGTACTTAATAATTCTTGACTTTCGAAAAAAGTACAATTATATTCCTCCGTTAGTTTGACTTGGCTAAAAAAACAAAAATTGCTTATGTAGCTACTAAAAAAATTTTTGTGATTGTTTTTTTCCATGTGAGTGATTTTGTAAAGAATTCTATTGAAAGTTTTCATTTCTTTTAGTCGAGCAAACTCACAAAAGGGCATAATGGTACTATTTTTTTGAAGGTTAGGTGTTATATTTCACAAAAGTCAGGAATAAATTTATATAATTTTTTAAAAGTTAGGAATATAAATGTATTTTTTTCAAAATATATATAATATATTTCAAGAACGAATTTATACATTGTACTAACCCGAATAAAAAGATTGAAAGGATGATAAATGCCAGTTACATGTATAAACTATAATTTAACAAGATGCACTACCCATTTGTGTTGTTCAAATGTTAAAAGGGCCATTAGTTCTCTCCAAAACCAATGAGAACCCTCCATTTGAAGAGTTGGCGGTGGTGGCGGTGGGACAAGAAAGAATATGACAGCACAAAGACGTGGCCTATATAGTTCTAACAAGTAACAACGGATGGAACGTAACTGAGTATAGAAGAAGTAAATTGAGATTTGATTGAAAGTGGAGCCCATTGCATAGACTATATATTATATACATCACTCTCTTCAAATGAGAATAATATTAATATTATGTGAAACAAAAACATGTTATACACTCTTTAATTTATACATATATGGTACATATTCTCTCAAACTTAAGTTGATTCATTGGTGTTTATTATTAGATACTTAAGATGAGACCTATATATGTTATTATTTGTTAAAACAAAAATACAATAAAACGTTACATTAAAAATTTAAAAATTTACGTTTTATTTTTTTATTAATAAAATATTGAGATATTATTATAATTATCCAAAAAATATTTTTTTTATATGTTGTGTCTCTGTAGTATCTAACAAAAAATTAAAAATAGTGTGTTTTGCATACATATTCTATATTGGGTTGTGCTTTGTGTCTGTGTGTATATATTTTATAGATTATAATTTAATATTTAGTTATCTTGTATTTCTAATGATACACTTTAAGAATATAAGAATAGAAAATTTTTAAATTTTGGATGTATTTAATTATTGAAAAGGCAAGAAAATATTTTTTTAAAAACACTTAGTAAAATATTTTTTAGGATAATACTAGGTGTACACATATTTTACCCAACCAAGTTAATCAAATCATTTATTTCTATATTAAATAAATTATTATTTTAATATCAAATAGTACCAAAAGATTATTAGTATTGAAACAATCTTCTATTTATATAGAAATGATTATATATTTGGTATATAATAAATGACTTGGTTGAATTTATTGATTAAAATAGATATATATCTAGAATTATTTTATTTTTTAATAATATTTTTAAATTGGCCTTTAGTACATATTTTAGCAAGACCTATAATTTATAAGATGCACTCAAAATCAAAGAAAAGTCAAAATTTAGACGCAATTCAATTTATTGTTAATACTTAATATAGTTGAGATCAATAATACAAATTAATAAATGAGAAAAAAAAATAGAAGGAAAAAAAATCTTTGTAAATTAATAGCTTCACTTATTAAATGAAATTCGTTATTATTAGCATATTAAAACATTTGAAAAAATCTCATCACACGTGACCTACTGTGCTTAATTAGACCCATATTAGTTTTGTGTTGTCTCCATGATTTCTTTTGCTCTTATTATATTCTTTTAGATTAGGAGTCCAACACTGTTATAACTTATAAATAACACTTTAGGTTTAATCATTTTCATCACATCAAGAAATAAAAAAGAAAAAGTAGTCCACTATTGAAACTAAAACATGAAGGGGCAAATGAGGGCAATGCAATGTTTGCTTGTGTTTTTGCTTATGATTATGGTTATTGTAAAAGCACAGTTTCATCCTCATCAACAACCCTGTTACAATGAATGTGTACGAGAATGTGAAGCTAATCCGTCACAGCATGAGTTCTGTCAAGAAAAATGCTGTCCTCCTCTTTCTACCTTTCAAAAGTGCGCCCTTCATTGTCATTCCGTGCATGGTAATATGAAACCCTTCGTCGTCATCATTATTATTCTAAAACTATTATTCTTTTTAATGTATCTAATGATCATTAGATCAAGAGAGGAAGATAGTACTAATTTTTTAATTTTTATGATATATGATTTTTTATATGAAAAAATTAATTGTTGTTAATATAATGATTCAATCTTTTAAATAAATTTCCTCCAATAAAATAAAATATGAATTTTGAAGGTCTAATTACGTTAGTTTTATTATTACAGGTAGAGTTTATGGTGGGAAGAGGCCATGGGATCTTTGCCAGAAAAAGTGCAGGGCACTGCTCAATTTATAAAATCATTAGTGTGATGTATTTTTCAATATATGACTCAAATAGAGTAATCTTTCAAATAAATTGGGGTTGCATTTGTTGTACGTTGTAGGTGATTATGTGAAGGGTGAGAATTGTATTTTTGATAGTGCAATTAGCACAAATTATTGTATCTGACTATCTGAGTATGTCTTTGGGGAGATTAATAAAATGAGTCATTTCATGAACTCTTCTGGTAGTAGGTTGCCATACGGCCTGACACATCACATAACATTGTCATGGCTATTTTTTAGCAACTTGATTTGTCAAGTTTTTTTCATTTCCTTAGAGTCGATTGAAGCCATGTCAAAATTATAAATGGTCAGTGATGTGAGTCTTTACTCATAAATATAAAATAAATATAGTAAAAATTTAAATTTCCTTATATTTTCAGTAAAAATTTTAACATGTGTTCTTAGAATATAAAATAAATAAACCCTAGATATATCAACGGTAGTAGTTTATTTTCAAGACTTTCATAACCGGATTCAACGCAACTAATTCAACACTAAAATACACTAATTTCGTAATTATTAGTTGCCTTCAAATTATTAAATAAAGAATAATCTTGTTGGAATAAAACTTGTTTCTTTCTCGAGGGATGGGAATGTGGATTCTGTTGTTTGGCCTATTGCAATTTGCAAGGGACGTCACAGTTTTCACACAGTAGGAACCCGTCTGGTCTGTATGCATGACCAATCTCTATTTGTATGTTTGAACTGTGAAGTCATTGCAAATTGCTTTACTGAGTCTTCTTTTCAATTTTAATTTTTAATAAAGGTAGCATTCGAGATAAGTTAGGCATGAATTGAACTTTATATATTCTGTATCAGTATGTGATAAAATATACTTATGACTGATGTAGTTACTATTTGCATTGCCGCAAGTGTACCCTGCAACCACAATATCCTAAACAAGGAAACTGAGTAAGAAAATATGAAAGGTTGTTAACAATCAACAAACAAAAGTATTTTAAATTAACATTTCATCACAAACCTGTTTTTTTTTTTCTGTGCAATTCATCATTTAATCTGTCCATAACTTAGATTGATCAAATTTCTTTTAGGCACACTCGTGTGAAGTTTAAAAATACATAATAAAGGCACTGCATTATTAGAGTCAATACAAACCATCTGTGGCTTTATAGCACTTTGGAACTTACCTCAACTGGCATAAAACTTGGAAGGGAAGCAGCTGCAAATGTCAAAGAAGTCCTCTCCTCCTTTTGTAATCGCTCACCGTCAGCGTTAGCGCATGCCTCCGGCCGTCATTTTCCAAGACTCGAAATCCAACCGTAGCTTCTATTCTTTGTTTTCTTGCCATGAACCCTGCCTGAGCTCCTTGAGCTCCACCAAACTTTTGAAGCAATGCTAAAGAAATCGGCAGCTCAAAATTGTGCAGCACATTTGACGATGTCCCTTGATCCACCGGAGCACTTGTATCCACTAACTTCCCTGCACCAGCAGCAGCTTCCAAGGCTGCGGCAGTAGCCACCATGCCTGCTGCTCCATTGCTACCTGCACCAGGCACTATGCCATTGGCATTATCATTTCCAGCCTCAGCCTTTTCGCCAGGTTTTGAAGCGTAGTAGTTCCTTGATCTAGTCCATCTCCTTGAGAACGGATCATAGCCTGCCTCCCCTGCTCTCAA
>JASCZI010181487.1:19374-33792 GCA_036250425.1 Stylosanthes scabra
TCTGTTCATCTCAGCCAGCCTCAAAGCCTTGGTATCCTTCTCCTTTGATTTCCTGGATGCCTCCAATTCTAGAAGCCTTTTCTTGATCCTCTCCACTTCCGTTTCATCATTCTTACTTTGAGCTATTTCCATTTCCCTCCTCAGCCGGTCCTTCTCGGCCGCAACGTTCAGCGGCCTTGCTGTGGCTGATTTTTTCTCCTGTAACATTTGCTTCACAGTAGCAGCTGAGTAGACAAACGTGAGGGCCTTTTGTATGGCTTGTTTTTTATCTAAGATATCTTGTTTCGTTGGCATCCGGCCACCACTTTTATCTACTTCCTTAATCCACTGTTTGAACTCCTCTTCAAGTGGACCAGAGTCACTAACCATAGCCATTTGCCACCTAGCAGCAGAACTTTCGTTCCCCCAAACAACATTCAAATACTTGTGCGTAATTTTGTTCTCCAATTTATATTGTCTTTCGGGTTCTGAGGCATCCACATTTTTCACCATGCAGAGCCTGTAGATAGGTCCAGATTTTGATCTACCTATTCCAACTCTTACAAAGCAACCAACTATTAACTCCTCAAAGAAAGGCTCCATAAACCATCTTGCAAGTTTCGACCTGCGAATAGTTATTTCCTTTATATCCTGAAATGATGGTCCCTGGGAACCTGCTAACGCCCTATCATCATCGCTGTCACCAATTCCTCCATCACCGGTTGAGCCTTCATCATCACTGTGAGACCTGCTGTCACTATCACTATGGCTTGAACTGCTGAGACTCGCAGCAGTGAAAGCTTTGCGCTTTGGTGGGGTAAAATGCTGGGAGCCTGAACCTCTTGATGCCTCTTTCAATCTGCGGTGAGCTTCTGGATCTTGCTGCTTCAATCTCTTAGCACGCAATTCATTCAATGCATCATTCTTGGCTGCCCTGTCAGCAGATCTAGCCGCTGCTCGCATCCGCGACGATGACAACGGCGGAGACTGCTTTCTAGGCACTGTTGTCTTCCCTTTGATATCACGCTTGGATGCTATCTTCCCCAATAAATTCTTGTCATCCTTTTTTGTGGCCCTATCAGACAAGATCATCTCTCTTTGAAGTTCAGTCATCTCAGAAAGCTTCCTTCTATCATCTTCATCCTTGTAGAGATCATCACCAATGTTGGATTCATCACTGCTCTCTCCCTGGTGATCACTGTGGCCATCATCATCTGGTTCCTCTTGACTTCCCATATCATCCTCTCTTTCTGCCGGATCCAATCTCTTCTTCAGAGGAACTTGTGATCCAGAGGGCTTTCTGTTTCCATAATTAAGCTCATCATCAGAATCATCTTCCCTGGAGTCACTCCCTCCGTCCGAATAAGACCCCTCTTGCGCCCTCCTCGACGAAGGGAGAGAATGTCGGTTTCTCCCTGAATTACCAGTTCTTCCCGCAGCCTCCAATAGCAAGTTTTCTAAATCCGCCATGGTTTCACCAATCCAGCTTCAATTATATACTGCATACATCACAACACAATAGAGTTCATTGTAGCCTTGGAAATAGAAGATTGAGAAAAACGCATCATAAACAAAATCAATAAGCATAAGCATAGCACTGTTCCCTGGTCCAAATTTAGTAAAGCGAATTCGTTTCTTTCCTATTTTTGAAAACAGTAAAATCATACATACACTCATCAAAAACCATTCATGAGAATTGAGGACGCTGAAAAATAATCAAATCGAGAAATCAAAGTCAAACCGGAGTTATGAGAGAGAGAAGGAGCAAGATCTGGATAGGTATTGGAATCAAGAATCTTGTATTTTGAATGAGATGATAGATCAAGAAGCTTACTTGTAAGGAAAGATGCGAGCTGAAGCGAATTTGATCCCAGCTTTGAGGGTGTAGATGATAAGGTCAGCTGCAGAGTCAAAATTGAGAACTAAGTAGCGTTGTTTGATTGATGAGGAAAGTTTGGGATCATGTGTTGTTACAATGATTATAATTATAATTATAATAATAATAATTTTTGTAATTAATAATAAGGTAGGAAGGGAAAACTACAATAATTCCATTAAAAAGCAGAGAGACAGAGAAAGAGAGAGTTCTTACAAGCTATTGGATATAGCATCTGACGAGGAAAGTACTCTCCGCTCTCCACTCTACACTCAACACCAGTGATTTTTTCGACACTATAGATTCTTCTACGCCAATAAATTTACCGCCTCATATTTCACTATAAACTTGAAAGTTTACTCTCTATGCAACCCATTTCTTTTCCGGCGGTAATTTCTCAAACCAATCAATTTATTATTTCGTTAGCATTTAATTAACCAGTATATTTTTATTGACCGATGTGAAAAAGTGTCATATACATCAACAAAATATATATACGGGTAATATAAATAAAAATTATTAATACTTGAATTTTTTCTTTTTTTTGTTAAAGTAAAATTTGATGAACAATGATTCTCTTAACATATTTATTACTGTATGAAATTGTAGGGAAAAAAGATAAAAGATGATAGTAAAAGTAAACTATTTCGTGTATCAATAATTAGTGGCTTTCATGAAGAGTGTTATTTGACTAACATAATTTTTTTTAACTAAAGTATATTTTTTATGCACTAAATCACCGGAGAAATCATCCATGCGTAAATATATCAAACATGTATTCCAACTGCAGCAACCGTTCTAACATTTTTTTTCCTGCAAATATTCTTCTGATAGCTGAATTCAGATTAGTCAACAAACTAACAAAGCTAAAGGATTCAACAAAATGATATAACAGGTTCCTCATCATCTGTCATTTTCTTTTTTTTTTTCTTTTCCCCACACAACATCTCTCCATCATATTTGTGTGGAAGTAACATCTGGAACCTTCTCAGTATCATCAGTTAGCTAATAATGGAAAAAAGAAAGATGACGCAACTCGCAAAAAATAACTTGTATAGGTAGGATAGGTTCAGTGCATATGTCAAAAGAAATTAATTATATTTTACAAAATTTTCTAGCATTTGTTTTTGCAAACCAAACATAGAAATAAATTAATACACATTTGGCAATGCCATCCCAGGAATTAATTATAGTGTTCTTAATGATATTCCTGGGAATAAAAATTATCCTCCCAGCCCCAATCATAGTCCAGCTTAAGAGAGTCATGGATAGGTTGAAAGAGAGGTGTTACCTTACCATTACCAAGTAGATAGTGAAGACTGAAGAGAGTGTAGCGTTGACCTTGAATTAAGCTCAGTCATGGAAGCAATCCAGCACAGGTTCATCAAAGTTGGTGATCTCAACCTCCACATAGCTGAAATCGGAACAGGTCAAAACGTCGTCGTATTCTTACACGGTTTCCCTGAGATATGGTACTCGTGGCGCCACCAGATGATTGCCCTCGCCAATGCCGGTTTCAGAGCCATCGCCCCCGATTTCAGAGGCTACGGTCTCTCTGATTCCTCCCCAAACGCCTCCTTCAATCTTCTTCTCACCGATCTCCTTGCAATTCTTGATTCTCTTGCTATTCCCAAGGTACGCTATTTTCTCTTCAGCTTTTTTAAGTTTCATATAGATAGCGTAGATTTGACTACTCTAATGCATCATGCATGGTGATCTTAGTGCAATATCAGCGCACTCGAAATTTGCATAGTTGAAATTATAGCTCAATGGTTAATGGTTAAGGCAAATCAATGATTCACAGTTTCAAATGTAGTGTTGATCTTTGATTCCTTTACTGGCTCACTCTGTTATGTTGCAATGTTGATTTGATCATAATTCATGTGATTAATCTCTTGCAAATTGATTCAACTTCTCTGTTTCAAATCATAAGGTTTTCCTTGTTGGGAAAGATTTCGGAGGTCGTCCTGCATATCTATTTCCCATTCTACACCCTGAAAGGGTGCTGGGAGTTATCACATTGGGAGTTCCTTATGTTCCACCAGGCCCATTAAATTTTGGTGAACTCCTTCCTGAGGGTTTCTACATTTTGAGATGGCAGGTAACCTCAAATTCCTTTGTTTCTCATCCATAATTGTAGTCTTGCCAATGAAATAATAAGAACAGTACTAATTGTGCCTTTATTTCTGCATATATCAGGAACCAGGAAGGGCCGAGGCCGATTTCGGACGCTTTGATGCAAAGACAGTTGTAAGGAGGATTTACACCCTCTTTTCAAGAAGTGAAATACCAATAGCTCAAGAAAACCAGGAGATCTTGGATTTGGTGGATTCTTCTACTCCTCTTCCCCCTTGGTTCACAGAGGAAGATCTTGCAGCATATGGAGCCTTGTATGAGAAATCTGGCTTCCAAACTGCGTTGAAGGTTCCATATAGGTGCTGCTATTATTGATTTAATTTTGTTCAATGAAATAGCCTGTCAAATTGAGTTGTTATTAACTGTGGATTTGTTCGCATTTTGTGTTTGTAGGTCCCTTGGTGAAAAATTTAACTTGCCATCAGAAGCTAAAGTCAATGTTCCGGCACTTCTGATAATGGGTGGGAAGGACTATAGTCGAAAGTTTCCGGGGCTTGAGGATTTGACAAAGGCTGGAAAGGCCAAAGAGTTTGTTCCGAATCAGGAGATTACATTCATTCCTGAGGGAACACATTTTGTTCAAGAGCAATTCCCTGCACAAGTCAATGAGCTTATCCTTGCTTTCCTTGCCAAGCACACTTGATCTTGGCAAGTTAGTCATCAATGGTGTATGAAGTTTTTAATTTTCTAAATAATTTCAGGGCATCCTAAAAAATATTGGTCTAATAAACTAGGCCCTTACTATAAAAATTTGATACATTCTTGATTTAATACATTAAAATTTGCAACTTCATAATTCTCATTTTTGCCCAAGATTTTCTTTGCCTCTTGTCATAACTAATTAAATCCAATTCATTGATAATGAGGAGTTGGTATAGCCAAGAGAGGTGATTTCAAATGCACAGTAAGTCCAGAAGTTTCAGACATGTCCAATTCTCCAGAATCAGGAGGCAAATCCCAATCAAAGTGATGAACAAGGGTAGCCAGCACAATCTCATTAACAGCAGTGGCAAACTGCATCCCAGGGCACCCTCTCCTCCCTGCACCAAAAGGAATAAACTGAAAATGCTGCCCTTTGAAATCCACCGAACTGTTTAAGAACCTCTCTGGCTTGAACTCAAGTGGCTGGTCCCAACACTTTGGATCCGTTGCAATGGCCCATGCATTCACCAACACCTGTGTTCCTTCTCCAATGTCATACCCATTCAGCTTGATGGCTTTGGTGGATTCTCTAGGAACTAGAACAGGAATTGGAGGGTGGAACCTAAGTGTTTCTTTGATCACAGCTTTCAAGTAGTTCATGTGAACCAGATCTTGTTCTGTTATGTTGGTTCTGTTTCCAACAACAGTTCTCACTTCTTCTTGCAGTTTGTGCATAACTGCTGGCCGTTTTAACAGTTCTGCCATTGCCCATTCTAGCACTGTGTAGGTAGTGTCTGTACCTGCCGCAAACATGTCCTGCATAAATAAATGAATAGTAACAACTATTAGTCAAAAGTTATATTAATTAATAACTATCTTAACAATTTTAATTAAGTTGGACGGCCATATTTGACATCCTAACCAAAATTAACTGCATAATCCTTGATTTAGGGTTGAATTGGTCAATAATCAACTCTATTCTTTCAAACGACATTGACCCACCAGCATGTTGTTTTGCTACCTAATTTTGGCACTATCTATGGTCACAAAAAATAGGGTTATATGATCACTATTCCTCTTTTTAATAATTTGTCATCATCATAGGAAATATAGGACTCCCGTAAAATAAATTTCAATATCATTATTTATTATAAAGAATATAAAATTACCTAAATCATTTTAAAGAAAGAGTTTTTTTTTTTTCGTAATATTTCTTACCAGGATTAGTGCCTTCATTGTTATTGTATCAAATTCAAATCCAGTAGAGTTACTAGTGTTCTTGACAGAAAGCAAAACATCCACAAAATCTTTCTGGTCCTCATCAACATCAACATCAACGCATTTCAAAGAACTAAGATGCTCCGCAATCACTTGATCCAAGAACTCATCAAAACGCATTGCAACTCTAGTTGCTCTTTTATAAGAACCATTAACCTTGTTCAACCAACTAAGCCAAGGAACATAGTCCCCTATAGATATTGAACCCAACAACTCTCCAAACTCCAACAACAGCTCCTGAAACTTGCTCCCTTCTTCTCCTACACGGTACTTCCTCCCTAGAGCAATCCTACACACTATGTCATTGGTAACACCGGAGAATATCTCAGTCAAGTTTACCGGCACAGAAGAAGACTCTTTGATGGTTTCAACCATTGTTGCAGCTTCTTCTTCTCTAACACGACCGTACGATTGAACCCTTTTGTTGCTCAGAAGGTGCAACACGCTTATGCTCCTAATCTGCCTCCAGTATTCACCTGCGTAACAACCAAAATTACCATAATCACATATTTTCAAGGCTAATCATTTTTATCTTTTAGTGTAATTTTGATGTAAATATTTTTATTGTTTAATCATATTTGTTATTTTATAACCACAGTAAGTGTAAAAAATAATTAAAAATATGTGTATGTGATAAAAATATATATATATATGAACTAACAATGTTGACCCTTCTTTTAATTTTTTTTTTTCTCTTTTCAATTTCACTATCTCCTAAACTTATTTGCTTCTAGTGGTCCAATGATGTAGTTTTGTAGCATTATTCAATAAAAAAATATGTATAAGTTTTATTTTATTATAAAATATCAAAATCAAATTAATAATAATTAAATTAATTGCTATGTATATGTATTTGAGTATATAAATCTTATATCATTTAGTCTCTAAATAATCCTCTTCCATTTAAACAAAGTTTTGAAGTTGAATTAGATGCGTTAAATCTTAATTCATCATATATATGATATTTGAACCTCCCATATATATAACCGTGGACCTCCCACCGCTGAACGCTCTAGACAAACGTTACGTTACGTAACGAGTGTATTATAATAACTGGCCATCAAAGAAAACTTAAGAATCAACTTACTCTTCTTTCTTTTTTTAACCCAATTACCCACATAAATCGGCATGTGCCTAAACAAGTTATAAAATATTAGTCCATTTTATTATAAAAATATTTAAAATAAATAAAAATCAAGTTAAATTAATTTATTTTTTTATTGAATATTCATTAATTATTGTGAAAATTAATAAATGATTTTAAATATTATATATATGAAATTATAGGTAATACAATAGATGAACTGACCATAAGGAGAGTTGGCTATGTCTTTGGAATCATACAAGAGTATGTCACTCATCTTGCGCTTTGGCCTGTTCGACAACACCAAGTCGTGCGTCTTCATCACCTCTTCTGCCGTCTCGGCCGAAGACACCACCAGCACCGGAACCTTCCCGAAGTGGAGGAGCATCAAGGGCCCATGTTTCTCAGCCAAGGCTTTCAGTGACCGGTGTGGGAACAACCCTACTTGGTGCATGTTTCCCAGGACGGGTAGTTTTGGAGGTGAAGGCGGTGAGTTTTTGTTTCTGGGTTTCGAATTCTGCCATTTTATGATGAATAAGAGAATGAAGAAAGATGGTAACATGATGATGGTGAACAAATCCATGGTGCCCAAAAGAGATAGTACTCAAGGTGTGGAGGCTGAGAAATATTGAGAATGCTGTACTCCTTTTATGTGTGTTTCCTTTTAAGCCAGATATCATATAAATATATAAAATATAAGAGAAAGTTTTGAAACTAGGAGGCCAATATATTAGGGAAGATAACTCATAATTTTAGATGATAATGTTTTTAATTTTGAATAATAGTTTTTTTAGTTTTAGATGATAACTTAATTATTGACTCTCTAAGGATTTCCTAATATTGGTTGCGTAGTATTGTTGAAAATATAACAAATAGGTCTTGCAAATATTATTTTTTATTTTAGATTTTATTGAGAAATTAAAGCGCGGTTCATTATTATTGTGTATCTCAAAATTAATTAATATAAAAATATATTGCATGCATTTTATAGATCACGTTAGATTATTCTTCATTTATGTGACGTGTATGTTAATTAAGCTTATAAGTAGTTAGGTTCTCACCAGATATAATTATAATTGTAATCCATGAAAAAAAATACATATTCTCTTTCATAAAATTTTTTGAAAAATAATTAAAAAATAACTTAAACAGTTCAAATTATCTTATATTATATGTTTTAATTATTGCTAATATAAATGAGTAATAAATATATAATTATAAAAGTTAAGTTAAATAAAAAAGAACTTTGAATTATTATTTTCTATCATTCTTTTTTTATTTTCTCATTGGATCACGTTAAACGTTGACCTTGGTTATTTGTATCACCTTTATATTTTAATAATGATGTTACTAGTGATCCAATGTTTAAACTATTGGTTTTCATCTTTTATCTTGTCTTAGTCACAAAATAAATAAAAAAAGATCTTTTATCTTGTCAAGTGTTTCTGTATGTGGCTGTGTTTCATTAATATCTTATACTAGTTTTACACCAATTTTATAAATTAAAGCAACATCACTAATGTCAATCCATGCGTTGGGGTTTTCATCTTTTATCTTGTCGTAGTCAAAAAAAGAAAAAAAA
Organism: Stylosanthes scabra; assembly: GCA_036250425.1. Classification (NCBI taxonomy): domain Eukaryota; kingdom Viridiplantae; phylum Streptophyta; class Magnoliopsida; order Fabales; family Fabaceae; genus Stylosanthes; species Stylosanthes scabra. The sequence goes on from JASCZI010181487.1 coordinate 27,952, forward strand.
AATCTTTTATCTTGTGAGTGTTTGTGTTTCATTAACTTACAAATCAGAACAATCAATTCATGTGTTGTGGATTCAAAGACACCATTTTTCTGCACGCAAGGCTTGATTCAGTTGGTCATATGCTTGGTCTCGCAAGATATGTGTGAGTGTATGTTTATGATGTAATGTCTAAAATTGAAAAATGTTTTCCAATATTTCAATCCATTCAATAAAAAAATATAACATTTTACGTATTATATATGTAGCCGTTGGAATGAAAGTATGAAACCCAACCATGTTTTGACATGTGTGAGATCATCGCTAAGGATTTTGAATACTTATGTAGCATTACCATACTTTTCTTGATATAATTACTGGTTTTTTTTGGTGACTAAATCCCCTTGATATAATTAATGGTTTGAATCTTACAAGCTGAAACCTAGTTTAAATACAGCAAATTACAACTTTGCCGACAATGGACAAGAGAAGAAGACATGACTCACATGAGGATAAGTTTATTGTATAATAAAATACAAATAAAATAATTTTTATATAATCTTTTATATTTGGTATGAACATTGAGTGGACCGGCAGATCCAAATGATTTTTGTTATTATTTCTTTGTTCATATATTGCTGTAATTCTTTTTGTTTGCAATATACGAATCTCGTGAGCTAAAAGAAAGCAAAAGTACAGTCTTTCCCCCCTTTTTTTGTGATAAAAAGTCTTTCCCATTAACCTATTGTAATCTCGCGTTAAATAAGTAAAAATATTTGAAAATTGTCGTCAGAAAATGAAGCCAATTTTTAGTAATATTGAAGTTACAATATACTTAATTTGTCCCACATTAGAACCAAAAAAAAAAAAAATTCATATATTTCTAGTCTAAATTGACATACATTTTTTTTTCTTTTTATTATATATAAATATTGTATATTACTTCTAAGACTTAAACAGTTAAACCATTAACTAATTAAAAAATGTAACGTATTTTCTATCTTGACCAATACCATAATAATTATTTTATACATATATCAGATAAATTACCTAACCGTGTGAAGCTGGTTCAGCAGCCACAGTTTTAAAAATCAATTTACCGTCTTTCTTTTCTGTCGCTCAGATAACAAATGAAATAAATAAATAAATAAATAATATAGTTGATCTTGTTTTGGCAGTCGGTTTGTCATTTTTCTGCCAGGCAACAGCTCTAATATTGAAGTTCATTTGTAATTTCACCTTTTAATCCAAACTTCTAATATTTTCAGGTTTCATCCATTCCATTGTCAAGATAGTAAACATCATGCAATACATTGAATTTAATAATTTACAGCACCTTCATACTCAGGCTTACGCTTTCTTGTATATAACATTAACATTAAGCAAATCAACTTGGATTATATATATCTAATTCTTTTTTTTGGTTACATCCCAGGTTGAGCTTTCCCCACCCTTGTGTTAGAGGTTGCCAAGTTATACTCCTCTGTATTATTTCTACGAGCTAATACTTAAATTCACTTTTGGAATTTGCCCTGACTACTGACTATCAAATTAGTATCTAAATTTTCTAAAGAATTCGGAATGAACCAAACCTCTCCAAGTAGGATTCGAACCTACGACCAGTCAGTTAACAGCCGACCGCTCTACCACTGACCTACTGAGGAACAATGGGAACCCAGCCCCTTGTTGTTTGAAGAAAACCTCCACTTCAAGTTTTGTATAAATGTATCGCCATGCTATTAAGTATTTTGATTTAAGTTCATTTCTTTCTAAGAGGTGGAATAGAATATCCCAGTTATAATGTTATCATGAAATGAAAAACACGCCACTGCTATGTTATCATTGCAAGTGACTGAAATAGGCCCTAAACTTTTTGGCATGAGTCAAGCATGGCTTACTCATTTAAGTCTTTAACAAGTTAAATGTTAAAGTTTCGGTCATGGATCACAGAAATTATCTTGTGCCCACGTACGTTTAAAACCAATATTTGATCAGAACATGAGACGTTGAGAACCAATGATCAATGAAATACAAATTGGAAAGAACCCGAAATCATTTTTGTAAACGATTAATGCACACATCTCCACTTAAATATTATGATTATTTAACATTAATTCAAGCTCGGCATATGTCAAGTTGCCGAAAAATAAAGAGAAACAAAAGGGTAAAGCTATTCTACATGAGCATTTTTAACAATATATAAGCTTCTGATACACGAAAAATGAATGAATAAACAAAAAATATTGAAAAAATTACCACTATTGATTACACACACAAGTGACACAACTATGCTAATAATAATGCAACCCTCTATTAATTTTCTGTATACAGCATCACCAGGGTGGTGATGATACAAATATAGGACATGGTATAGCATTCACAAAGTATATATAAGTTGGTCAGACTCTGTAATGAACTAAGCTGCAGCGCAGTCCCATTTTGTGTCGAGTAACAAAAACCTAACTTAAGCTGTGGCTGTACAGAGTTTTCCAATTTGCCGAGCTTTTATCGAATTCTGCACGATTCGATGACTTCACTAACTGCTTTATGAGTCTCTGGTGAAATCATGTTCAATGACAGATGAAATTCCTGCAGAAAGAGATATCATCGCGAGTTAAGAAACATATCGAGGGTGAAAAGTTCGATTTTTGTTTCAAGTGATAAGGCAGAGAGCCCCTAGGCATCCAATATTATTTCAAATGATCCTCACACATGATCGGCTCAGTCATAGAAATGTGATTACTTCTGGTCAAAAACATTCTAGCAACAAAGTTTCAGAAAGTATTCTTTCCATGATCTGATATGCAGCAACCTAAAACTAGACTATTGAAGATTATATTCTCATCTTATGCGGTTATGCCAACTCAAAACGAAATATGATGGTTGATCCACTCAGATTAAAGTTCACAAACTAAACCCAAACTCTAGTCCCTTCCCAAAGAGTACAGTAAATTTCTCAGTAGTTTCACAATTTTATCTCAATGGTTACAGAAACATACCACAAATCTGTCCAAGACAGGCACAAGAATAGATAAGTTGTGATCGGGGAGATGATCAGCAATTGCCGCACGGATGCTCTTACTGTAGACCAAAAAGGAAATTGCAAGCCTTAATATATGCAAGAAACCAAAGTTTGGGGTTTGGGGAAAGAAATTAAAATTGATAAGTAATCAAACCTTTCAGTAGAAAGAAAGGCTAGAAGCAGCGCAGAATAAGCTTCAACAATCATTTTCTCAGCTTCTTTTTCACCCTGTAGAACAACTTCTTCAGCATCCTGCAAGATGAAACACAAGATTATTGATGCTACATCATTTGCAATCAAATTTCACATTCTTTCACACCCTACATTACAAGTTTTGAGCTGGTCCTACTAAACAGGTTGAACTGGCTACACATCAGATAAAACCAACATGAAAAGATCAATATCTTAGGAGTTTTATGTCCTCATCCACTTATTTAAGTCCTCATCAATACCTTTGGTTAAGCACGATACAAACCAAGAAATTATGAAGATTGGGGAGTTTCCGCAATACCACTTGAAAATATAATATGGCAATCCAAAACAATAATCCACTCTTAAGAGAAAACAAGAATATGCAACCTACCATTGGTAAATGTTTATCTTCCCCATCTCCCTCAATTCCACCCTGGTTAGCCAAGAAAATAGAGCATAGTAATTGAATAACATCCGTCCGAGCCTCGTGATCCAAACCCTGTGATGAAGGAAGCACAACACTGGCAGCTGCAAGGCGTGATCTACAAAAAACCAGCAATAAAATTAAAAGGTGCCAAGACAAAGTGTTGTATGTTGCAAAATAAGAGCAGTTTTTATGCTACACTATCATTTTGAAGATATGAACAGTACATTTAGAAACAAGAGACGACTTAATTAGCAAATTTCTAAGATTGAACATTGAAAATAAACAAATGCATCATTACATCATAGTATGAAAATAATACAAAATAATATGAAGAGACATATGTAGCAGTTCAACCATGAATGCATCCAAATCATCCTTTTTATGGTCAATAGTAAAACTTAAAATAGTAGAACATAGAACAGAGAGCAGCAGAACGCTTACCTGTTGTGGTCATCCTTCTCTACTAGGTTTACAAGCAAGCCCAGAATAGCCACAAGAAAATCTAACTCATGATCATCGAGATGCTTATCACATTGCAGGTCTTCAGCACTTGAAGTATTTTCTTTCATCTGACCAAAGGACATCGAAGAGCTGAAGCAAGGGAAATGACCAGCTATCAGCATAGACATCGTTTCTAGTCCTCCATAGGCCGCAATTTGCTGGCAGCCAACAGGATTGTCATTAGTCAAATTCATCAACACCTACAGTATGACAACCTTAGTCAGTGCACAAGCCCAAGTGACATATCTGGTGCTATAAGACAGAATCCCAGATAGGAGTTCTTGCTTAAATAATAATAATAATAATAATAATAATAATAATAATAATAATAATAGTAATTAAGAGATAGAGAGAGACACACACACACACATATATATAACAGAAAGAATAGTATTCAGGTGATATTTAAAGCAGAAATGAAATATAAGCAACTGCCAAATTATCTGATTCTGGTAGGTAAAAAAGTTTGATTTAGCCATCCAAATCCAAATTCCATAGATATGAAACGAATATGAATGATGATATATGGAAAGAGTAAACGGAGAAATTACCTTAACAGCAGTAAGAAGGCAATCACTTAAAAGGCTGGAACATTCTTCATCACCACCAACAGAACTGGAACAATTGATGTCTACATCATTCAATTCTTGATGGATCTCTTCTGTCTGAGATTGACATATGTCCTCAAATTCTCTGCTTGGCACCTCATATTTTCTTTTAGAATGAGATTTCTTCTGTTTCCCAGACAATATGTCCCACTTAGAGGGTGCAAAGTCATCCTCATCAAATGCAAAAGGATCTTGACTATCATCCGAGATTACAATTGGGGTATTTTCAGTAAACCGTACATTCTTCTTTGAATTATTATCCATTGTGGATGTTTTATAGTTTGAACTTTTTGATGCACCACTCCAAGATTCAGATGTCGAAGAACTGACCCTCATCTTTAGCGAATAAATATCACTAGTTGAAGTGCTGGGAGTTTCAGAAATGGACTGTGAACATTCCATCCGACTAGATGTCGAAAGCCGGCTGTTCCGTGAAACATTAGAACTCTTAGCAGAAGAAGCTCTATCCATACCAAACAACTTGCCGATAGAACCTTTGAATAAAGTTTCATTCTCTGAAATTAAAATGATAACATTAAAAATATCTAAAGACAAACTTATTTCAACATTAGTAAGCAAAACCAAAAAAAAAAATAATTATCAACAATTTATCTTGCAGAATATTGCAACAAAAGAGCGTAACTAAAATACTGACTGAAATCAATGGCTTTTTTCTCACTTTTCTTTCAGATTAAAACATTTTTTCTCCACAATGCAGAAAAAACCATCTAATTAATGATTAGAATATGACATCGTTCGGGTAACTAGATAATTAACAAAGAAAAAGCATCTTTCTTGGGGTATGTTTGTTAGGGGATTATACTAATTTAGGGTTTTAAAAAATAAAAATAAATAACTCTTGACTACATTTTTCCTCACGTGTTAGGGAAAAATGAAGAGAAAGATAATTGATATTGATATGTCCTCGTAAGAGAGTAGCAGTTCAGGCAATATTTCGGGTTTAGAAGAAAGGGATGATTGTATAATGGTTTGATTATAATGATTGGGCAACTCTTCATACATAGCCCAGCATATATAACTATAGTAAGTAAAGTGAATTAGGCAACAACAAAATAGGAATATAGTACTTTTTTATTCTGTCCCCATATCCCCCC
>JASCZI010181487.1:33884-44299 GCA_036250425.1 Stylosanthes scabra
TGGTCTCTGAACAGATCTGCTTCAGAATCATGACTGACCATAGAGAGCAAATCATAAGGTTTTTTATCCTTCGATGTTGCGGAGGCACTTCGACGTAAACATATGTCTAGAAGAATTTTGGGATGAATTAGGGGAGAGAAGAAAAGGTACCAGTCATTAGAAAATAGAAATGAAAACTAATGAAAGAAAAACAAAATGTGAGTAAAAAGGAAAAAGAACAACTCAGCAGAAGCAGGAATGTATGCCTTTGTGTGATCATTACCTGAGAGGATCCTTATAACAGTTATGATCAGCTCCGTAAAAGAAAAAGAAGTTGCCTGAGGATTTAATCTTCCTTTCAATTCAAGCAAATGAGTCTATTAAGGCAAAGTACAAGTTAAGTTAGATAAATTAGCAAGGTGATTAATAAAAAAAGCAACAAATCTCGCAGTTTCCATCATGTAAGACAGATTGGAAGCTACACGAGCAAAACTCAAACCAACAAAACATATCTATCAATATTTACAATAAATTAGGCAACGCATGTATGTTCACCTGATTATCTGTGCTTAGAAAAGTAGCATTTTCCATTATCTTCAGGCATTTGAGAAGCACGGTTAGATTCTTCAGGTGTTTGTTATTTCTCGGATCCTTAGTAGAGAGAGAACTATCACCCTCCATCCATTTCTGAAAGGAAAAGTCATGGTTCTAAGGTAACAATTACCACAAATTGAATTCATCTACAATCCTATTGCTAGAGCATTTACAAAATAGAAATCAACAAAAGCAATTAATCAAAATGCAAAGCCCAATACACCACGTGAAAACAGTGCCCGTTACATAAGGTATACATATTGAACTAACATACAAGCTCACACCTCCAGATCTGAATGACAACTCATGGTGACTTCAAAGACCGCATCAAGTCCTCCATACTCCCTTAGTTTCTCCTTAAAATTTCCACCAGCCTTCCTTACAGCACCAGAGGTTTCTGGACAGACAAAGTTGTCGTATGTATCAGTACAAAGGCCAATTAATCAATTCCATGAAGAAGTATGTAGGCACTCAGTGGGAGATTACAATTCTGTTTAGTTCAGGGTTAACTACAAGATAATCATATTTTTAACTGTGACAACTGTCAACTATTTATTAATTTGGAACAGAAAGACACATAACGAAAGCATTGATAACCCTATATAACAACAACATAGAAATTTGTATGTATTGGCATCAAATTCAGTACCACTGAACCAACAAGTGAGAAATAATTAGTTTGTATGTCCATATAAATATGCCATTTTCATATTTTGAAAGAAATAAAGGTAATCCCAGAAAGACTGGCAAAACAAACTATTCATCTCGTTCTAAACAGTGAACATTATTACAGATGAACAGATTCAATGATCTATTGTTATGTTCGCATAAGAAAATCAACATCAAGAACCAAAGAATCAAACAGTCAAATCTATAGCAATGAAAGGAACACCTTCAGACAATAATACAAAATGAGGAAGTTGATATTATTTACAATACCATCAAGAGAAATGGCAGATAAACAAGCCTTCTCCATGGTCAACAATGCTAACCATTTTGGGCATAACTCTGGCCTCTCCACCACATTGTCATGTTTCCAAGATGTTTTTAGTCCTTTGCAATTTACTAGAACTTCTTGAACTCTAGAAAAAACTGCGACCAGACTGGAGTCCATTCTCCCCGTTGAAGTTTTTAGCATGTCATCATTCTGACGCAAGGATAGAAGCTTAGAGCCAAGTTTTGGTACCTTGTCTTCAATGGATGTCGACTCAATTGGTCTCAACAACTTGATAAGAAATCGAATACAACCAGATGATTCAAGTAGATGATCATCTTGACCCTGAAACAAAAAGCAGATTATAGATAATTAGAGAACATCTTGACTTACAGTCCAAACTATTAGGATGGAAGTATATGCCACTGAATAATCAATGTTGTCCAAACTATGGATTATAAAACAAATACTGAAAAATCTGTTATAAATGAGGTGCCAAGTTCATGATGATCAGGCATAACGTTAAGCCAAGTCATGAAAGATATTTGATGCCCTGCCTTGAAATTAAGGGGAGAATATTGTTTTTAATAGATCTGAACAAAACTAGAAAAGGTAAACAATCTAACATAGCAAAGTGCCATATATGGAATTTGCCTTGAAATTAAGGGGAGAATATTGTTTTTAATAGATCTGAACAAAACTAGAAAAGGTAAACAATCTAACATAGCAAAGTGCCATATATGGAATTTTGGAAGACGCATGACCAAATACATTAGTTTGCCTTAGTTCTTTTTTAATTAAGAAGTCTAGATGAACTACAAGGAAACATATAGGGTTCTAAATCTAGAGGTTATCTTTTGTAAACATCATGCCAAAGAAAATGTTTCCATTGCTCAAGTAGTAGTGCCAATACATAGAAGCATCTACTGGATTTCTTCATTCTTCCTTATAACCAAAAGGGAATACACACACAGAGACACGCTTAGCATTTCCTTATGCCATTAAAGATTTATTTGAATGTGGGATCAAACAACTAAAACAACATGAAAATATTGCAGACCTATAATAAAATCTTTGTATGTAGAAAACAGTACATCATTATAGCAGTATTACAAGAGAGTTCTATCTTTCCACCTCTAGCAGCTTATAAGAAGTTCGACAATGGAATAGATTTCTCATACATAACATTAATGAATTTATTTTTATAAGACCAAAGTTTTCATCCATAATTCCTACAACTGCAAATTCTTGAACAATACAAAACTTACATCACAGGTTAAAACGTATAAAAGTGTTGCAGCGGCAAGATTGCTGGGAGAATCCTCGAGACTGATGCCCAAAATAGCTTCGGTTATGGTCTTTGCCATCCTATAGAGTATAAAAATCAGGGGCTAATCAGCTAAACATTCATTCTTATGCATTTTTCTATGTGAGAATGAGTTCAATTCATACATTCAGTTTAAAATTCCCAATTAAATCTTAATAATGTCAATTGGGTAAATGTATACTTACCATGCCTTTGCAGGGACAACTAAGTAATATTAGTGCAAATGGTAAAAGAAATATTATGAATCTATTTAATTGTGAAATCTAGCATTGAGACATATCTATCATTCTCATCTTGTTGAATGGCAAGAGAGTGACCAAAGGGGTGAATCAAACTAAAAGCTAGCTAGTGCTAAGTGGTTAAATGTAATCCGAAATATCATATTCAATGTTCAACTGTTCAAGTCCATGACAAAGCACCTATTAGCCTAAAGGCTGTGGGAAGGGGCAGCCCATACAGCATTATAGCCTGAGCAAGGAGTCTCACACCCAAGGGATGTGAACAGACTTTTTATAAGACTTAAAAACCGAAAAATAAATAAACAACAACCAACCATAGACCCTGTTAAACGATATAGTACGAACACACATTTGAGCTCCCACTAACGTCACAATTCTTTTTGTAAAGTGACTATAGAGACCATAGAGATCTACCAGTTGAATCTACCTAACTCGAATGGAAATTGCACATTAGACTCATAAATGGATCAAAAAACTAAAAAGCATCTTTGTTCTACTTCTCCTCCTCATGAAGCACTACCAATATTCTTATCCAAGAACATTTAAATCACAACTCATCTTCAAAATTTTGTAAGATAATCCAAAGACCTAGCCAGTAAATTCAAAAACCCCAACTCAAACTAAACTAAAATCACCCCAAGACTCCATCCTCTCCAATTTGAAAACTTTGACCTGTCTCCTCAAAAACAAAACACAAAAGAAACAATAACAACAACAATTTCCTATATATGCAATAAACATACTTCAGATTCAAATCCTATATTGAGTTTTCGGCAAATTATAATAAAATATAAAATTTGCATACCCCTGACTCCTGAGAAGCCTCCGCTGCTGCGTGGTGCCGCAAATACCCAACAGTGACACCAAGCTCGCTCTCCTGATCCGTAAAGGCTGCCCCTTGCGGAGCCCATCGAGTGCGAAGTTCACCTCATCAACATGCTCCATCATCTCCCCAAACTCCTGCGCCTCCATAAGCGTCGACGTCGCCGGTATTGCCACGTGGCAGCTCCCGTTAGCTGCCGCCGCCTTCTTTTCCCCCTTTCTTGCCCTCTTCGGCTCTCTGCCGCCGCCGAAATCGTCTACTAAATTAGGATCCGAATCGAAGATTGACCAATGCGAGGACGAATCTTGCGACGAGAACGCAAATCCGTAGAGGTTGTTGTCGTGGTTCTGTGAGCTCTCCTGCGAGAGTGGGTCCGAAACGTCGTCGTTGAGAGAAGAAGCTGAGCAGGTCCTGGAGAGGGGTCTGTTTCGGCGACCGTATGTGCGAACAATCATCTTACTTCACTGGGGGGCCAGATCGGCGGAGTTTCCTAACGGTGGTGGTTGGTGGCGGCGGCTATTTGGTCATTTTGGTGAGGTTGAAAGGGCTTTTTGGGAAGAACAGGGTCTAAAGAATTGTGTATGTGAACGAATTTGGGGAAAATTGAAGACGCAGAAAGGTGATGATTTTCTTGAATTTTCAGGTCTAAAGAAGAAGACAACGATGGAGTGGACTGAGAGAAGAAGGAGGAGGAGGACGACGAAGGGAATTGAATTAAGGTTTTTGAATTTGTGTGTGTGTGTGTGTTTTTTTTTATTTTCTTTTCTTTTTTAGGATTATTGAATTCCGTGCGATTTTAAATTCAATGGGCCAGTGTTGCTTTATCTTATTTTATCCGATTAATTTTGCATTCCCCGAGTAAATATCCGAAGAGGTTAGTTCGGTCATATTCTTTGCAAATTTCGGTTTTGGGCCTCTGTTGGACTCTTTGAATTGGATCAATTGTAGAATAAAAACCTAAATACCAAAAAAAAAATTGTTTAGCATAAATCTTTATTTAAGTCTTTATCATTATTAGTCTATTAGTCAGCTCACTAGTCCGCTTAACCCTTAAATAAAGCTCCGATTCATAGTAGATTAGTCATCGACCTATCGAGTTGAGGAATAGGGCATCCAAAAAACAAATCTTTATCATTATTACTTAAGTTTATTAGAATTTATGTGTTAGAAATTAGAAAAATTATGAATCCAAAATATTTTTGGTCAAGTATAATACATAAAAAATATTTAAAAGACTTAAATCCAAAATTTCTTAATAAAAGCACAAAATATTTGCTATATTTACTAATTTACTAATATCATATTTATTATTATTTCACATATTCTAATTACAGTTCTTAGACAATAATTTATCTTTATTTAGGATATGTATGTAGAAATGTAGCATGGAATAGTACGTACGTATAGAGAATCTGAAGATCGTGTTTCTTTGATTGTTCCTCTTAAGATTTTGCAGCTTGTGAATTTGATTCCAAAAGCATGCAACTACTCTCCAAACTCAAAAGCTAATTCAATCTTTGATAAATCCTCCCATCAAAGTTGTTAGAGTGGTTTCTTTTAAGTCTATCCAACTGGCCTACATGGCCGATCCATGAATAACATTTTCAAAAAGTACATCGACAAACTTGTGTAACTGTAGAACTTAAAGATATATGTAGCATAATTAAAGCATGGTAAAATTTGAAATCACTGTTTTCATATAATTTGATTTGATTTTTTGTTATATTTTATATTTGTATTTCTTATTTTCATCTTAATATATTGTGACTATATTGTTCCCATTACTAACCAACTTATTCATCAAATAAATCTTAATATCTTTTAGTATAAACATAATCAACTTTTATTTTTCGTTACCTCCAAAATATTATATTAAAATATTTACATATATATTAAGAGATGAGGTTGCTTACTTAATTAATAATATTTTTACTATACAGTTACATACTAATGATGTTAAATATTTCAGTCAATGATGAAACAACATTGAATTTATTCGAAATATTTAAGAATAAAAATAAAACATTTCAAATATTAAAAATAAAATTAAGATTTAATTCAAATGTTATGAACTAAAACAATAATTTATAGAATAATGCTACGGAATCAACGTTAGGGAGCCAATAATTAAGTTATCATCCAAAATTTATATGTGAGTTATCATTCGTAACTTATATATATCCAAAATTTATATAAATTATTATCCGTAACTGTTGAGGTTCAAGTGTGAGTCGACACTAAAAGTTAGTCCCACATTGAAGGAAACAAAGAGAAGTGAGGAGTTTATAAGATAAGAGACTCATTAACTTGACACCTTAAGGTTTTGAGTTAGATGTGGTGTCTTCTTATCTTGTGTTCTCTCATTTGGTTCCTCCCCGAAAGGATTCCCCGATGGTTTTGCTCCCCACGGTGGCCCAACAAGTGGTATCAGAGCCGATGGTTGATCGGTCTGGAGTATTTATGAGAAACATCGAAAGTTCTCTCGACAAGGTGGTTCGAGCGGCGAGTCATGCGGTGTTGTGCGGCGGTGTGATGGACAAATACTCGAATGTGGTGAAGGAGCTAAGCAAGAGGGGGAGTTGAATGCTCAATGTGGAGACTCACACTTGAGGAGGAGATTGTTGAGGTTCAAGTGTGAGTGAGCACTAAAAGTTAGTCCCACATTGAAGGAAACAAAGAGAAGTGAGGAGTTTATAAGATGAGAGACCTATTAACTTGACACCTTAAGGTTTTGAGTTAGATGTGGTGTATTCTTATCTTGTGTTCCCTCACTTGGTTCCTCCCTGAAAGGACTCCCCGATGGTTTTGCTCCCCTCGTGGTAGGTCTCGCGACTCATGGTTTTCCTCACCTTGTTGGGCATCGCGACCATGCCCCATGGAAAATTAAAATAGAGAAGAAGGAAAGAACAATAACACAATCACCAACACAAGAGAATTAACGTGGAAACCCAAAATATTATGAAAGATATTACACTTGAAACCCTCAACTTAAGCCTCTATTTATAGTATAAAGGCTCACCCACACTTCTTACATCAAGCAATGTGGGACTTTTTATATACACTATTTTCAACCAAACCCAACAATCTCCACCTTGATTGAAAATAATGACATTGTCAAAACCGACAATCATAGCTCAATAACTATCACACTCCACCATAAAAAGTGCATCCACTTAGAATTAGCAAATTCTAAGAATTTCCTCGACACATGTCGAACAAACCTTGCAGAGACCTTATGGTGTCACTTCCATGTTGGCTTTCCTTGGAAGTTTCTCAGCCATCGACATAACTCCACCATCACACAACTTGCATCAACTGCCAACCAATGCCTATGTGTAATTGCAGACCCGCTAACAACCCATCCTCTTCCATGGCATTGCGGACCTACCACGAGGATACATCTCTCAAGCCTTCAGAGGATATCATTATATCTCTCAACCAGAGAGGCTACGTCAGCGACTTCGGAGCCCTTTGCCGAACTTGCTCCACCCGGACAATATGCCCAAACTTTTCGCATCTTGTGTAACCCAGATTGTATCAATACATCCTTGGCTTGACCTTGCCACAAGCCAAAGAACATCCTTCCATCGAATTTCTCTATATCAAACCTCACGGCGCTTGAAAAAACTTCTATTGCAGCAACACAGCAATAACCAAGCTACCACGAACAATTATCCAACACTGCACAGGATAATTCTTTTCTGATGTGGAAGATCAGACAAAAACTGCAACCACAGAGCATACTAAGAATTTACATCCACCGAACCATAGCTCTTGATACCACTTGTTGGGCATTGCGACCATGCCCCATGGAGAATTAAAATAGAGAAGAAGGAAATAACAATAACACAATCACCAACAAAAGAGAATTAACGTGGAAACCCAAAAACACGGAAAAACCACGGCCGTTGCCAAACGACAACCAAGAAAATATTATGAAAAATATTACACCACACCACAATATTTTCTACTCCGGCACCAAGCACTCCCCACACCCTCAATAAATACACTCTCCACACTCTTACAAGAGAAGAACTCTAAAGTACAAGAAGGAATTTAAAAGCCATACAATGTGTATTGACTTGGTGCACGTGAAACCCTCAACTTAAGCCTCTATTTATAGTATAAAGGCCCACCCACACTTCTTACATCAAGCAATGTGGGACTTTTTATACACACTATTTTCAACCAAACCTAACAGTAACTATATGTTAGCTTTCTATTGGTCATAATGTATTAATTTCCTAGTTTTTTTTTTTATTATATGATTCTTATATCAAGAAGTTTACGGGCCCAATATTGGGCACGTTGGTTTGGGGCCAATGAATTGAAATCCTAACATAATTCTCTTTCTCTCCCCCACCGTCACGCCACTCTCGCCGCCTCGCGCTACTTTTTCTTATCCTCCTCCTTCTTTCACCGCCACCCTCGCCCTTCGTCGCTGCTAGCACCTCCTCCTCTCACAACTGCTTCTTCTTCTTCCTCTTCTTTCAGATCTGCACGTCGGGCACGACTCTTTTGCTGTTGTAGTCTTCACTAAAGTCGCCGCTGCTCCCGCGAAAATGCAGTGACAAATCGAAGGCTTTGGAAGGGAATGGTGAAGTTCAACGCCGTTCCAATCTTTCTCTTTCGCTTCCGTGTCCTCTGCCACAGGAAAGAAGTGGTGATGGGAGTCGCCTCCGCGCGTAAAGGCAAGACCGGTTTGCTACAGCTTAGCAACGGTGATGGCTCGCCGATGCCGTCATCTTCTTCTTCCTCTTCTTCTGGTTGTGTTGTTGTTGTTGTGGTGGTGGTGGTGGCGGCGAGGTGGCGGTGTTTGTTGTTGTTGTTTTTGTGGTGGTAATGGCGGTGGTGTTGTTGTTGGTGATGGTGGTGAGGTTAGAGATGAATAATAATTGTATTTTATTTTGAATGATAAGCTGAATCTGTTTTGAATGATAATTGTGTTGGTAAGGATCTGAGTTTTTAGTTTCGGATGATAACTCTGCTTAGTTTCAAATGATAACTGATTTTAGTTTTGGATGATAATTATTTTTAATTTCGAATGAGAATTTATAATTGAATTTGTTGGCTCTCTAATTGCTCCCTAATGTTGATTCCGTAGCACTACTCTTCTTATATATATTGAGAGAGACGGAGCCAAATAAAATAATATCGAACCTTATTATTATTATTCTTAATAATTAGCCAGATATGTTCTTTTACCTTATATGATATGATGATATGATATTGTATATCGTATACTATATTATATTAGACAAATATAAATATATTACATAATAACTAACAGCACCTAAACATGCGTTGACTTGAGGTATTTATTTATATTTTTGTTTCGTGGAATACATATAAGATAGTTTTAAAACGTAATTATAATTAATAAACTAATAATTTATAGTAATGTATTAATATGAAAATAAAGCCACCACGAAAATTATGGAATAAAAGAAAAAAAAAAAACACTAATAATTCCGTGTCAAATAAAAAAGAAAAAGAGTAATTTAAAGCAGCTAAATATATCGATAAAGCTTGTTTAATTCTCTGCCTAAACCTAAAGCTAAAGTTACGGTATTTAGGTTTCCGCACAATGAAACTTACTAAATTATAGAACAGACCCAACTTTTATTTATTTTTTTCTTTATTTATTTGGCAACGGCTTACGCAATTGGAAGCAGTAGTACTATTTTTGACCTTTCGTTTTCTGGATCTAGGGTTTCTCTTTCTGACGACTCCGCTTCCTCAATTTTCATCATCATCAACAACAAAATCTTCAAATACACCCTAAATCATCAAACCCTAGCTAGCGCCCCCAACAATTCTGAACACGCGAACCAAGAACCGTTCACGATCGGGGAGAGATTCGCGATCATCGACGCTGTTAGGGTTCTTGAAAAAAAGTATTGATTTTTTTTTTCTCTGTCTCTCAGTCACCGTCGCCATATCACCACCACCGTCAATCACGGATCTAAGACTTTTCCCTGTGGAACAAAAAACAGTGGCCTTAATTATGATTTATTTTTGTTACATATCTCAGTTGCTCATAATGCGAAAATTCAGATGAATCTTAAAGCATTCTTGACGAGAAAACACTTTTTTGCCCCCTTTTACTTACACGGAATCTTATGAAATTCCAAAGAATCTTGCTTGAGATTTGAGGGGAACGAAAAAAGAAAAAAACAGAAATGTATAAATCGGTGGTTTACCAGGGGGATGTGGTGTTGGGTGAGGTTGATTTATACCCAGAGGAGAACAACAACAACTACTTGAAGCACAAGAACTTCGATGTGAGAGAAATCAGAATAACTCACTTCTCGCAACCCAGTGAGAGGTGCCCACCACTTGCCGTGCTTCACACTGTCACATCTTGCGGTGTTTGCTTCAAAATGGAGTCAAAGAACATGCAGATACAGCAACAGGACGCGCTCTCACACTTGCACTCCTTGTGTATAAAGGAGAATAAGGTATATATTAACTAAACATAAACACTTGGTAAAAATGGTTAAAAGCAGCAACACTAAA
>JASCZI010181487.1:51044-61552 GCA_036250425.1 Stylosanthes scabra
ATTATCGGTGTGGCTGTCGTTGAGGCCTGCATGTTAATGATTCCACATTTCTATCAGACGACTGCTGGCTAAGTGGATGTGGCTTGCCCTCAGTCATTTTTGTAACTGATGCCAAAGCCAAGAAGCAAAACACCCACTTTTTGTATCAATGTAAAGATTCTCACTGATCTTGGGTAGATGGAAGATACACCAAAGATGTTTTGTAAGATATGCACGCGTTGATCCACCTTGGCAAAACACATTCAGATTTGGTTTGTGTGTATCTGGAAATGCTGGGGCCTGTTTACGAGACCAAGATACATGAGGCAAGTCCCAGTCTTACATCACATGCATTTCTGTGATTTGTATGCTTTGTTGGTGCAGCATACTCAGAGTTTAGGCTTATTGGAATTGAGAGCATTGGTTCAGCATTTAATGGTACAAGCCATTCAGTACAGGTCTCTGTGTGATTCATGAAGTCGGTTTTAACCATTCTAACCTGTTAATAGTTTTTCATCCAACTAATTTTACCATCATCCACCTCTCTTGAAGATAGATATTGACAGTTTGAGGTTGGTGAATTTGCATTAGGGGCTTAGGGGGTGTTTGTAGTCATTTTCATTTTTTTTCCTTCCGGGTAGGGGGTGGCGGAAAGAAATCAATCAATCCAAATAATGGGATTGATTTTGAATTGACTAGATTGATTGGTTTATATCTAAAATTTTTGTAAAATACAAATTAATAACTTGGAAGTTCATCATGTACCACAAAAAATGCCTTAGAGGTTATTAAATTGAACTTAATTGTTATTTGCACCCCAAAAAAAAAAAATTGCCATACAATTTGAATAACTAATTTGATTCAACTGAATTCTGGACGTCCAATGGACCGTTCCAACAGGAAAAACTTTTGAAATTAAAGTATAATTTTGATGGATTAGTAGTGTAAAATACAAAATACTTCAAATAGAGTATAATTTATGTAATTATATATGTTATTTTGGATGGTTATTTACAGGGTTAATATAAAAGATAGATACTTTTATTTACATGATGTTATGTAATTAGATGAGATAGTATCAACATTCAATTGAAAATTAAAAGAAATAGTTAATAGTTATACAATTTTAGTATCAACTTTCGCTTGGATTAGTTAAAGCTTGAACAAGATTGTGTTATAGAGTACTTGTGAAAGCTCAATACATAAAGGAATTTTGTTTACAGTTGAAAAAAATAGTTATGAAATGGTATTTGCCATATAATCCACGAAAAGAAATCCACTACGAACTAGTCCTTCATTTTGTTGGTCTGTGACTGACTTCCATTTGCAAAGGCCGAATGAACAAAGTCAACAAACTAAGGACAATAAAAAAAAATAAATAAATAAATAAAAGAAAAGAAAAGACATAGTCACAAATCACAATAGAGTCGAACACTGAACGAGTATGAGTATCCAACTTCCCTCACTGCTGTGTTCTTCTTCAACCATGTTCAAGGGACCACTTTAGAGACCGTTTACTTGGATGTTTGAATGAACTCTTCAGCAAATATGAGGCTTCTCAACAACCTGCGATCAAAGACACTTATGTCTTTTGTCTCTTCCACCGCCGCAACCACACACTCTTCAGCTCCCACTTTTCCCCCAACCTCCCATCCCATCAGAATATTCTCCTCCTTTTCCCATAAAGATTCGATTTTGATCCCACCCACGAAGACCCATCTCTACGCTTCCTTCTTCTGCACCCTCATTCGCCTCTACGTGGCCTGTGGCAGGTTCTGCAAAGCCTCTCGTGCTTTCTCTTCCATGCGTGGACTTGGTCTTGTTCCTGTTTTGCCATTGTGGAACAGGCTCTTATATGAATTCAATGCTTCTGGTATGGTTTCTCAGGTAAAGGTTCTGTTTTCCGAGATGGTCTTCTGTGGAATTGTGCCCGATGTTTTTAGTGTTAACATATTGGTTCATTCTTTATGCAAAGTTGGAGAGTTAGATTTGGCTTTAGAGTATCTTAGGAGCAATGATGTTGATACTGTTACATATAATACTGTGGTTTGGGGTTTTTGTGTGCAAGGATCGGCTGATCAGGGTTTTGGTTTGTTGTCTGAGATGGTTAAAAGAGGGATATGTGTTGATTCAATTACCTGCAATATAGTGGTTAAGGGGTATTGCAGAATGGGATTGGTTCGATATGCAGAGTGGGTGATGTACAATTTTGTTGATGGGGGTATTCCAGAAGATGTTATAGGTCTCAACACATTGATTGATGGGTATTGTGAAGCTGGACTGATGAATCATGCATTGGTTTTAATGGAGAACAGCTGTAGGGGTGGCATCAGGCCTGATATTGTTACCTACAATACTTTGCTCAAAGCCTTTTGTAAGATGGGCGACCTTGTGAGGGCTGAGTCTCTTCTCAGTGAGATTTTGGGGTTCCAGAATGATGAAGAATCTGGTCAGTTGGAAAACCGTATTATCAAAACCGAGGCTGAGATGAGAGACTTGCAGCCAAGCCCTTCTACGTACACAACAGTAATTGATGCGTATGCTAAGCATGGTGGAATTGAAGAATCCCTTTCTCTGTATGAGCGAATGATTATGAACGGGCTCATGCCTGATGTGGTTACTTGTAGTTCAATTATTTATGGACTTTGCAGGCATGGCAAATTAAATGAAGCAGCAGTACTACTGAGAGAGATGTACACAATGGGTTTAGACCCTCATCATGTCTCATACTCTACAGTTATTGATTCCTTGTTCAAGTCGGGGAGGATAATGGAAGCTTTTAATCTTCAAGGTCAAATGGTTGTTCGGGGCTTATCTTTTGATCTAGTTATGTGCACAATTGTGATGGATGGGCTTTTTAAGGCTGGAAAACTCAAAGATGCTGAGGATATGTTTCAAACAATTTTGAAGTTCAATCTTGTCCCTAATTGTGTTACATATTCAGCATTGATTGACGGCTATTGCAAGGTAGGAGACATGGAACGTGCAGAGTTAGTGTTGCAACACATGGACAAGGAACACGTTCTTCCAAATGTGTTTACTTTTTCTTCTATTATGAATGGATATGCCAAAAAAGGAATGCTCAGTAAAGCAGTTGATGTGTTTGGGAAGATAATTGAAAGGAACATTGTGCCGAATACTTTTGTTTATGCAATTTTAGTTGATAGCTATCTTAAGGCAGGTGAAGAGGAAGCTGCTGCTCATTTTTATAAGGAAATGAAATCACAGGGATTAGAGGAAAACAATGTAATATTTGATATCTTGATTAATAACTTGAAAAGAGTTGGAAGAATGGAGGAAGCTGAGTCATTAATTAAAGATATGCGTTCTCAGGGTCTTAGCCCAGATGTTGTTAACTACACTTCTCTGATAGATGGCTACTTTAATGAAGGGAATGAATCAGCTGCACTTTCCATAATGCAGGAAATGACAGAAAAACACACACCATTTGATGTTGCTGCCTATAATGCTTTGATTAAGGGACTTTTGAAGCTTGGGAAATATGATCCTCAGTCTGTGTTTTCAAAAATGATAGAGTTGGGCTTAGCTCCAGATTGCGCTACATATAATACTCTAATTAACACACACTGCATAAAAGGGAACACTAAAGCTGCACTGGATCTCTTGTCCGAGATGAAGAGCTACGGGATAATGCCAAATGCGGTCACTTTTAACATTCTGATTGGCGGGCTTTCTAAAGCTGGCGAATTTGAAAAGGCAATGGATGTTTTGAATGAAATGTTGGTTATGGGGCTTGTTCCTGTGCCAATCACTCATAAATTTATGCTTAAAGCAGCTTCAAAGAATAGAAGAGCAAATGCGATTTTGCAAATTCACAAGATGCTTGTGGATAGGGGACTCACACTCAACCAGACTGTATATAATACTCTAATTACCGTACTCTGCAGGTTAGGAATGACTAAAAAAGCAAATGCGGTGCTCACAGAAATGGTGGCAAGTGGAATTTTAGCTGATGTTGTTACTTATAATGCCCTTATTCGTGGTTACTTTGTAGGAAGTCATGTGGACAAGGCGCGCGATACTTATTCACGTATGTTGGCTGATGGAATCTCTCCGAACATCACCACTTACAATACCCTTTTAGGAGGTCTTTCTACTGCTGGTTTGATGAGAGAGGCAGAGAAATTAGTTAGCGAGATGAAAGAAAGAGGACTCATACCAAATGCCACTACTTATAACATTTTGGTTTTTGGCCATGGTAGAAATGGAAACAAACAGGATGCTATGAAGCTCTATTGTGAAATGATAATCAAGGGTTTTGTTCCCACTGTGGGAACCTATAACACTCTTATTAATGATTATGCAAAAGCAGGAAAAATGCGCCAAGCTAGAGAACTCTTGAATGAAATGCTGACAAGGGGAAGAATTCCTAATTCTTCAACATACGACATTCTAATCTGCGGATGGTGCAAATTATCCAGCCAGCCTGAGATGGATAGGGAACTTAGAATGTCATATCGGGCTGAAGCGAAAAGATTGCTTACTGAAATGTGTGAGAAAGGACATGTGCCATCAGATAGCACAATCTCATATATCAGTTCAAGTTTTTCTTTACCAGGGAAAAAGTCTGATGCTCAAAAGTTATTGAAGCTATTTACTGAAAGGAAGAACAGCTGAAAAATGTTCTAAAAGGGTCGTGAATGTTCATCCTCACAACTTGACTACTATTGTGTTGCATCACCAGAATAGTAATCTTGGATGAAGCGCCGATAGTAACATGCCGGTCGAAAGATAAAAACTTTCACTCGTGAAGAACGAGGTAGATCTATGATGAATATTGTGTGTGATGGCAGTGATCAATTGGTACTGAGATCGTTCCAGCATTCTTAGATCATCATCAAGCTACAAACACCCACGATGAGATTGCAGGAAAGAGTGCACTGTTCTTATTCACATCTATTTGCAGGTATATAGTATTTTGTTATTTCAATTATATATGATTGCATCCTTGTCTCCAGTCTGCAAATCTTGGACTGATGTTAGACTATATACACAAATACTCAAGAGGGGTGAATTGAGTATATAAAAAACAACTAAAAATATTTGCGGAATTATAAATTGCTTTGAATATAAAAGACTCAAATGTTAGTACTAGTATTTTTCCAAGGAATACTTACGAGGAGCTTTTACTTTTCAAGACACTTGTTAAAAGATAAATAACAATAAAATAAAAAAGTAGAGTTTAGAAGGTGATACGATATATAATTTTTCAAGACACTTGTTAAAAGATAAATAACAATAAAATAAAAAAGTAGAGTTTAGAAGGTGATACGATATATAGTGGTTCGACGAAATCCTTGCATACGTCCACTTTATAAAAGGGTCAAAAATATTTTATTCTTTAAGAAAAAAATTCTAAACATGTTTTAAACATCTCCTAAGGCTTAAAAGCTTTGAAAACAAGTTTCTAAATATATTTGGCTAGCATATGTAATATGATTTTTTTTTATAAACAAAAATTTTCTAAAAACACTTTATTAAAAAATTTCTCAAAACATTTTTCAAGTATGAGAGAAAGATATATATTTTTGGTTCTTTTCATTGTGATTTTGCTTTTCAAGACGAATCCTTTATTCTCCAAAATTTATCATTCATCAAAACCTAAACAAAATAAACTTTGCATATATATATATATTATATATTGTAAGATGATTTACACTGCACCACTTATATCTTATATTATGTAATATTTACTAGTCAAGAATATTACATTTGACATTATACATAATATTTACTAGTCAGGAATTTGATTAAACGGTGTATAATGGCTGGTGTTACTGCTCATCCATATCAGAATTTGATATCAGATCAAAATCCTCAGACAAATAAAGGTTGACGCCTTGAAAGAATTTGGAAGATATTCACAATCGTATGCTCATTCTCCCAATGAATGCCTGGAATTGGATCTAGAAGATGCAATGAGGTAGCCTTACATTTCATACATTTTCTTTTTGTTAGAAGTTGGAATTAACATCAATTCGACTGTCTAATATTCCAGTTACGATAATGCATTTTTTATTAACTTTACCAGCTGACAATGAATTTGATTAAACGGTGTATAATGTCAAATGTAATATTCCTGACTAGTAAATATTACATAATATATTGGTACGATGTATCATCATCAATAATTCACTAATTGATTAAACAACTATAACTAATTAAATTCGATGGTAGTTATGCATGTCAAATGAATTTCATACCTAATTGAATTTGTCAAGTGCTAATCCAAGTATTAAAAATCCATCAACCGCAATTAGTAGTTCCTAGTTCCTACATATAGTAGTGCAAAAAAGACAGCATTAGTGCATTTCAGTATAACCTCTTCTCTGTTTAATAAATATATACAGTTGATTTTAATTGAGGACTAGTTCATCTTTCCATTCCATACCAAAAAGGAAAATAAATAAATAATTGTTTAATCCAAACTCTAATTATGTGTTAATTGATTAATTAATCCATGCGTTAAGAATACGCAAAACAAACTTATTACATAAAAATAAATAAATTTACTAAGGATAGCACAGTCTTTTTCTTCTTTGCTTTCAATTCTTTTTCAGCGTTAAGTATTTATTTATATTTGTCAAATAAACATTCTAACAGAATCTCTCTCTCTCTCTCTCAATAGTCAATACAATTAAGCTAAGCAAATCAAGCACTCATTTTTGTAGAGAGAGAGAGAGAAACTCATTTTTGGAGAGAGAAAACAAAAACAGCTAACAGACATGTCCGCCTTTGATACCTTCAGCGTCGATTCCGATCACCACCAAAACCACGCTGACGAAGACAACTTTTCTGGCTACGGCGGCTACTCCAGCTTCTCCGGCGGCGATGTCCCCGTCGTCGTCGACCACACTTCTCAGGCTGCATCGCCGGACATCTTCGGGTTCAGCGATCCGGATCCAAGCTACTCCCAGTCTCCCTTCCAACCGGTGAATGTAACAGAAAACGGTAACGGCAACGGCTACCACGACGACGGAGTTTTCGTCTCTGACGGCCCTGTGCTTCCAGCGCCCGGAGAGATGGAAGCGGAGGAAGGTCGCGCCCTTCGTGAGTGGCGCCGGTGAGTGCTTCGGATATCTCTCTCTCGTTTCGCTTTGTTGAGTAGATTTTTTTTCATTTTCGTGAAATTTTGTCAGATCTCGTCTGAATCTGCTTAGATCTAAGTTGATTTTGTTCTATTTCGGAAGTTTGGTGCAATGCTTGATCCCAAAGTTCCGTCTTTCAATTGAGTTTGTCGTGATCAGTTAGGATCAGGAAGAAAGCGAATTGACTAGTCCTAATTTAGTATAATTGTTGATCAGTTCTTATTAGAAGTAGGAGCATATTTGCTTGAACTTGTTATGGAGGTTATATATATAGTATCACTTTCAATTACAGCTAGCTTTGTTACCATTGGAAGTTAGATCTCTATAGTTATTGCATGGTGAGGGGCTTGAGGTTAAGTTGCTATCAAATTTTTAGACGTTGGATAGGATCATAGGACCTCTTAGGCAAAGCTGATTCTAGAGTTTCATGATCTTTCTTATGTTCCATTATGTTGGAGTAAGTGATGGGTGAGTGGTAATTATTGATTGTTTGGAGTGGAATGATCACACCCTAGTTGAAAATATTTGACTAGTACATGGAAGTAATTTATGAAATAATATCAGAATGATAAAGCTTGATGAGGATTGTATCAACTATCAATTCCTCCTGACAGTTTATTCTTAGGTTGTGTTTGGTTATCAGAGGAAAAATTATTATTGAACTTAATGGTAGTACAAATGTCCTGCTTATAATATGATCTTAGGTCAATTAAGGTCAATTACATATTTGCGGAACTCAGTTGGGAATATGTTCCATGAATTCCCTATGCAGGCAAAATGCCATTCAGTTAGAGGAGAAGGAGAAAAGGGAGAAAGAAATGAGATTGAAGATTATTGAGGAAGCTGAGGATTATAAGGTGGCTTTCTATGAGAAAAGGAAGCTTAATGTTGAGACTAACAAGGTTCAAAACAGAGAAAGGGAGAAGGTAAAACATTTAACTCATCATCTTCATTATTATTTTTCACTTCACTTCCTTTCTTTTAATTTTATAAAATAAAATTCAATTGTGGAACAGCTATACTTAACTAATCAAGAGAAGTTCCACAAAGAGGCTGACAAAAATTATTGGAAGGCAATTGGGGAGATCATTCCTCGCGAGGTTCCCAACATTGAAAAGAGGAGAGGCAAGAAGGATAAGGATAAGGAGAATAAGCCATCAATTACAGTTGTTCAAGGCCCAAAACCCGGCAAACCCACGGATCTTGCAAGGATGCGGCAAATACTGTTGAAGCTGAAACACACACCACCCCCTCACATGGTGCCACCTCCACCTGCACCTGCCAAAGATCCCAAAGATGGCAAGGATGCAAAAGAAACAGCATCGAAAGATGGGAAGCCTGCACCAGAAGCTGCACCTGCATCACAACCAAAGGATGCTGCCACTAGTAATGGCACTGCAGAGGCACCCCAAAAGGAAGCTCCTTCCACTGAGGAGCAATCTGCTACATAATTCTACATATCATACTTTGGCTCTCTTACAACCTCATTTCTGCCATCGCTCTTCTCAGTGCAGTCTTTGCGGATATCTTTTGTTCTTCTACTAGTTTCTATCGCTTATTGGTTGCCTATTTTATATTTTACATTTTTACAGCATTATGATTTTGTATCTATTAAATCCATCATTTTTTACTTGATATGACCATGGAAATTCAGCCTTCATGGGTTTTGATATAACGAGTATTTGTTTCATAGTTGTGTGATTATGTGTTTTCTTTCCGGTTTCGATTTGTTTTAATTGCTTCCATTGTATCGGATTCTGTCTGGTCTGTTTATTATTCCAAGTTACATTCTCTGGTTTTTATGTTCGCCCCCATGTTTACGAATACTTTTTTTTTTTAACATTACTAATCTACTTTAGCCACTTGCCGTCATGATACAAAGTTTAAAAAATAAAACGAATACGAAAAATATTTTTCATTCATAAATCTTAGATATTATTTTCATTGTTTTGAAATTAATGCCAAATCCTAATAATAAAGTTTGATAAACTGGAAATATTATTGTATTCTTTTTCCTTCCCTTTTTTGGGGTGGCCTGTCCTTTGTTTTGGCTTCTGTAAGAAATTAACTAAATTAAGATACATTTCAAACAAATAACTGCTTATTTCAATATGCTCTCCCATGTAGTTTCTTAATTTCAAATTGCCACATTATATTCAAAAAAATAAAATTACAACTAAAATAGAACAAAACAAAAATGATATATCACACATTTTTTTGTTTTAAAAAAAAAAAAGGAAGAAGCAGCTGCCATCTTTCTTTCGATTTCCTTTTTTATTTCTTTTCTTTTTGAAATCTACAATTCACAGCAGGATTGATTTGATTCGATATCGGCTTTACCGAGGGTTGACCTGAGTAATACTGGCCGGGGTAGAGCTAAAATGATAGCTTGTGGACTCACCAGAAGACTTCTTTAGAGAGGACTCTCCTGAGTCTTGGAAGAAACCTGGTGCTGTGAGTTGCTTCTCATTGAGCTTTGTTTTCTTGGACAACATATCAACAACCTGTGACATCATTGGCCTTCTGCTTGCAGCTGCTTGTGTACAGAAGAATGCAACCTTCATGTACCTAATCACCTCTTCCTCAGGAAACTCTCCCATTTCTGGATCCACAAGCTCCACCAGCTTCCCCTCTTCGTGGAGTTGCCATGCCTGTTATCGCAAACAATCTTCAATGCATTGGACATTGTGGAAACTTAAAATCCAGCAAAACCAAAATTTATCAGAGCAGAAATAAAAATTCATGATGTTGCCAAGTAAACTGTAAATACGGGATGCTGCGAAATGCATGTACCCATTCCAAGAGGAGTTTGTATGAGTTTCCCCAGTTTGTCCTTGAACTGCTTCTGCCGCTAACTATTTCAAGTATAAGAACTCCAAAACTATATACATCAGCCTTCAGAGTTAACTGGCCACCAATTGCATATTCAGGTGCCAAGTAACCACTGTGCAAATCGAAACCAAAACAGGAAAACATATTGGTGAGTTCCATAGTCCAATTGAGGATTGAAAAGTTTTAAAAATTATTGACAGAGAGAAAACTTAATAAATGAGAAAATTCCCAAGAAGTAACAATGCAGATGAGGGGTGGGGCAACAAACTAACTAATTTTTTCTTCACCTTTATGAAGAACATTATAGATGGATACAAAATTGAAGTCTATCACAAGCATATAGCCGGAAAAGGAAATGCCTAAAACAGGTTTTGAGGCATTATAATTTATAAGTATAAATTCTCCAAAGTTAAGACTAACAAAAGCAAGAATTTAAAAATTGAGGAGTCTGAACTATCACATACGTTGTTCCAGCAATTCTCGTGCTAATATGAGTGATGTCATCTGGAAATAATTTAGCTAACCCAAAATCTCCTATTTTTGGATTGAAGTCTCTATCGAGCAGTATGTTGCTGGCTTTGATGTCTC
>JASCZI010181489.1:0-13306 GCA_036250425.1 Stylosanthes scabra
TATATATATATATATATATATATATATATAAAACAATAACTAATTTTAAAAAAATTATATATAAGAAACATTTTTGAAATGTTAAACATCAGATGACCTTCAATAGTATTTCAATATTTATATAATTGGAGGAAAAAAAATCAATGCAAAAAGACAAGAATGATTCCTGTTTAGTGATGGGGTTTTTGGGGTCTAAAAGCTGTTCAAAGTTCAAACATGCTAGCCAGAAATTAAAGAAGTGTTGCTCATTGCATTGACTGATTAAACCCCACCAAAAAAAAAAAAAAAAAACCAAAAAATGGAAAGTGAATTGACGATGGTGATAATGCTTCTTGTTTTTATACAAAAGGATAATACATAAAATCAACAACTTTATCATAAAAGCAAAGATTCCAAATCAAATTGGAAGGTAGAGATAGCGTACAACTTAATGAAATATATATATTATATGATTTTTTACTAAAGGTGTTGATTAATTATTATGACAATTTTTTAATTGTTAAGCCTTTTCAAGAATAATTTAAACGATAATCCTTTACTTATATTATAATAGAGAATTTAGTTTGTTTATTGTAATACTCAATTCTTATTAACATACCCGCTTAGTTTAGATTTCATGAAATACACCTATAATATTTATTTAATTTATATTTTTTTAGAATTTTTTAAATTTATTTAGTATTAATCTCTTTATCATGTATATATTATATTATTCGATGAAATAAATATTATAATTTTGTATAGATATTCTTCAATTATTATAAAAAATATAAATCTATATTAAATTTTGAAATATTATGAAGCCATTTTTATTGTTAATTAATTTTAAAAAATATATATTTTAATCAATTTAATAATTTAAAGAATTTTTTTTATGGTTTCTTCTAAAGTTGTATGACTGATTTGGGACTCGACAACCCTTTCAAGTTTCCAAGAAAGTACTCATAAAAAATCTCCGCCTACAACTTCCCCAATAGTGTGAGTTACTTAATTAAATTACAAATATATATAGAAGTTAATAATATGATTAATATCCCTTTTTTCTAGTAGAAATTTCAAATTCAAATCTCTCCTACAATATATTTTTGACAAAAAAAAAAAAAATAATATGATTAATATCTATCGGAATAGGTTGATATTCCTCGTAATATATTATAAAAATGAAAAATTATACGGTATGCCATCGTTTTTGGTGGTATATGGTATTTTATCGTTTTTTAGCCGTTGATCTTGATTGATTTTAATTATGTATTGATTTTATAATTAAAATCAATCAAGATCAACGGCCAAAAAGCGGTGGAATGTCACATGCCGCCGTTTTTGCGGCATACCGTATAATCTTTCGATAAAAATATTATTTTATCTAAATAAAAACGTTATTACTTTTTATAAGTTGTTATTTTTTTATTGATTAAATTTTTAAGGTGTGGTTAAATAAATATCTTCTCAAGAAGACAACGCTTATATAAAAATCACCGTGAAATAACCAAAAAAAATTGCCGCTAAGTCGTTTTTTTTTTTTTTACGGTACTTCACTGTCTCTTCAATTCCAATTCCCAAAGAAAAGGTTAATTTTTGTCATGTCATTTTCTTTGGTGCATGCATGTTCATGATCGACCATGCCATTTATGTCTAGGTGGGATCCGAAAGAACAAATTAGTTGTGGAACTAAGGTATATGAGATTTTTTTGTTTTTTTTTTGTGGTGATGAATCATAATTGTATGAGATTTTTGTTTTGGTCGATAACTATATGAGATTCTAAAACGTTAGATGTCTCAAATTGGCATCTGCATTGGATATCTGTTCCCAACACTGTGGGCTCTAAGTCTAAGCTATGGAAATATGAAAAATATAATGGCCCAAGTCCAACAATTAATTTGTCAACCAAGCAAAAAACTAATAATTGCATGAAAAAAAAACTACTCCCAGTAATACCAAAAAAAAAAAAAAAATACTACTCCCAGCTAATAAGAATCTTGGCTAAACCAAGTCCATTAAATAAAGTGATAAGTGATTTAGGTCCTTTATGTGTTTAGTTTCGAATTTAAATCTTGAGGTAGCATATATGAAGAAGGGAATATAATCACGTCAATCCTTTAAAAAAAGCATTTGATAAGACGTAAAGAATTAGTTTGGATCTACCGAATTTAGATACCCTAAAAAAAAAATCCTTAGCTAAATGATTTCTGGGTGTTATAAAATTTTGTATTAACGTTAGTACACTTATAAATTAATGATTAAATTAAAAAATAAAGTTCTAACAGTTCAAAAGAGATTAGGGGTGCATAAGATCCGGACCGGCCCGGTGTAAATTATACCGGGTTGAGTTCATTATTTGTGATCCGGTGTGATTTTCGGGCTGGGTTCGGGTCTTGTTTCGAGCCACCCGACCCGGCCCCGAAGCCACTTATTTTAAATTAAAAATACATTTTAAATTAAGATTAGTGATCAAATATTACATTTTTATACTTCTATTAATATTTTGTATATTATATAATATCATTTTTGCTTTAAAATAATTAATTTTGGTAAAAACATAATGTAACATTGGTTAAATTTAATGTTTAAAAATAAAAATTTATTACTTTTTTATATAAAATTTATAAAATTACATATATTAATTTATATCGGGTCTATTAGGGTCGGGTCGAGTCTTATCAAACCCAACCCGGTGTTATATTTACGTAAAAATATTAGACCTGCATGTTATTAGGGTGGCGTTCGAGTCTTGTCAAACCCGACCCGGCCCGACCCATGTGCACCCCTAAAAGAGATAACATTTATTTGTTTATTATATTTTAACCCTAATATTTTTTATAATTTATTTGTAACGTAACAAAATATAGCATATTGATCCAACTATATATATATATTACAAAATTAATTATATTTTTAAACATTATTTTACTCTCTATATTCAGTTTGATTAGCGTAAGGGTGAAATAAATATATATATCACTAGTATTTTTTATCCAACTTAATTAAAATACTTGTTTACTTACACAAGCTAGCACATATGGATGGGGTCTGTGCTCTTTAATTATTTTTCCTGAGCTTCGATTCTCCCGAAAAAATAGAAATAAAGCGAGCTTGTTTGGAAGGATAATTCACTTTGTCTCTAAGTACTCGAAGGATTAGTAATCGGGCTTTTGGTCCGATGGATATCATGCTTTACACCCAAAAAATTAAGACACTTGTTTACTTCTCGTTAGGTTTAAATTTTTTGTTTTTATTGCGCTTAATCATTCGTTTCCATCGTAAACACATATTAGAAAGGATATACACAACATTTGAATACAAAATCAACAGTTATAATTTTGTTGCCTCTAGAATATTGTTAACTAGCCTTGAATTTAAAACCTACAAATAAAATATAATTTGAAAAAATTATGGCAAACATGATACATCCCTATTAATATGGTGTTGCCATTTGAATTTAAGCATCGACTAATGAAATATATGTATAAAAAATTAAAGTAAAAAATATCAAATTGTCAACCAACATGAGAAAGTGCACTACTAAAAAACTACATATTACCGATGGATATTACTAATAGATTTTATCCCACTGAAATATTGACAGATTTTAAGATAGATTTTTTGTCGAAAACAAAAAAATTGAATTTACAAAAAATTACCGTAAAAATTGAGAATCCCTCGATAATTCCTCTAAAAAATGCCAAGTTTTGATAGAAAATTATTATTATCGACAAGAATTCTGTCTGTAATCGATTTAGGGTTGAAATTGAAGTTTAAGTTTTAAGATTAGCGCGTGATACAAATCAAATGCTTCACTACTGTCTTCACTCTTGACAGTTCCCACCATTCGCCGCGCCTCCCTTCCGAAACCTCCATCCACTGCACCTCCCTTCCGAAACCTCCGTCCGCCGCACCTCCAAGAGCTCCATCGCATCGCATCCCTTTGCAAACCTCTGTCACACCTCGTTCCTAAATACTCGCTCATCCTGTGTTGCTTTCGTCGCTCGTGTGTCAAATAGCCGCAGCAAATCGTCACATCGTCGACTCGTCGTCGTGACTCGCCGCTTCTGCTGTCCAGCTTGTCGGCGCGCCTCCTCTTCTCGTTCTGGTTCCATTGCTCGCCGTCGCCTCTTTCTCTTCTCACCACCGCCTTCTCTGGTCGTGCTGCTCTGATCGTTAAGTTCTTCGCCATGTCTCCTTCTCTCATTGATTCATATTCCGCCGCCGCTCCTTCAGTTTTCTCCTCCATCGTCGTTTGTAACTCAGCTTGGTTTCTTTGCAGTGTTGTTATGTAGATCTGCTTAACCAGGTAGGTTTTAATTTTTTTTAATTTGTCATTCTGATTTAGATAGTTAGGGTTTATGATTCATTGATTTAGGATTTAAGTTTCATAGTGTCGTTTGGATATCTTAAATGGATTTGGGCGACGAGGAAGAGGAAAACGAAGACGCAAAGAACTATAGTTGAAATCATGTACTAGAAATACTTATTTTTTATTTCCGTTTAGCACCCATGTATACTTAGTTTGTTTACTTGTTAAGCATCTGATTTAGTTTCTTTTCAATTTTTAGTTTAGAAATTGTATGAGAACAACGATAATAATTAGAATTTGACTAATTTGTAATTCTTTTTGGTATAAATACATATTTATTTGGAAAGGAAAAATAAAAAAATACAGCTATGCTGAATTTACCGACAGAAATTTTATTGGAAAGGTTTCTCATAGTTACAGACAGATTTTTTCGTCGGTAAATAAAAAAATTTAGTGTTTTTTAAAGACCATATTAGAGAAGGAAAATCTGTCGGAAAAATCCCTTGGAAAATTTGATGCAAATTATAGACGGAAAATTTGTCGGAAAAATGGACTATTAACATCAAATCAGTGGACCAATTATCGACAGAAAATTTGTTGGAAATAAAGAAAAATCTGTCTGTAAATTATAGACGGAAAAAAATCTGTCTGTAAAAAATTACCGATGAGGTTTTTACAGACAAACAAAATCTGTCGGTAAAGCAAAATTCATCTATAAATGAGTTAAAATCTGTCTGTAAATTTGTTTGTAATATGCTATTTTCTAGTAGTGGTGATAAATTAAAAAAAAGCAAGTTAGTAGCTTGTTTATTTAATCATTCAAGGTTATTAATCTTTGAAAAACTTATAGAATTTTTAATGTTCCATTGTATAAGAACTTGCTAGAACAGTGTGTATATTAATTAAGTAAATCAAAACATAAAAATATCAACTAATTCCAGAAAATCAAAGGACATAAGAACATTCAACACCATCGTTCAGAATTAGGGTTTAGTAAATAAAATTAATTTCGTAATATATTTGGGTCAATATATTATATTAAAAGAAATTACAAATAATATTGTGTTTAAAATATAAAAATCAGATGTGATCTTTCTAAACTTCGGTGCACTAACAAATCTTTCACCTAGTTTTGATCTCTAATTTTTTTTTTTTTAATTTTTGCATAAAAAGGAGTATATGAAAGATTTAAATAAAAAAAATAATGTATTTTGTGAAGACAGAAAAGCTTATTTAATTTGGTTATTTATTTATTTTGATGTTATTGGGTGTAATCCCATCTTTACCCTTGCTTATGTCCTGACATGGAACTTTTGTATTTATACATTTTCCCTCTTAATGAAAGAAATATCTACCTTAAAAAAAATAACACATTAACAAAAATAATTTTTTGTTTTTTTTTTTTATATAATTTTCATGTTAAACTTTATTATTTTTGTAATTGGTACATGAATCTATTAGATGTGACTGAAAATACATAGATAAATGTATGAATAAGTTGACACCTATATTTATTCTATTTAAATAACAGAAGATAATGACTTAATGAATATGCTCCGATATTTATTATATTTTTAGCTATCAATCTTAATTATAACATATTTTATAATTAAAATCAATTTAAAATCAATAAGTAAAAATACTGAAAGCCGATAAGCTGTAGTTCATATGGTATTACCTCTCTCCTATTGTAAGAAGTCTCGGATTTGAGCCTTCCCTTAAAGACCAAAAACTAAAACTCCGGAAAACTTAATACCACGAAATACGTGATCCAATCACTATGCTTTAATTTGTCCAAATTAAAGTTAGATATCTATACGTTTTCTATCAACTATCTTCTTGTCGTGAATTAATTAATTAAGCTGAAAGCCAGCTCCCTTAAACCAATCACACCAAAGGCCAAACTGTTCGCTAATAGTTACCAAACTTCATAAATGATGAATGTGACTATTTGTCAACATGACTACAGAAATAACAATTTATGACATTGAAAGGTTTATAATTTGATGAGACGTATTAAAATTATATTTATTTATGGATAATATAAATATAATGAATTTTTTACATATTTTTTTAAATGTTGAACTCTACACAATTATATAAACTCTAATATTATATCATGAAACAACTTTTTTTCAAAAATTTAAACTAATAACAAAAAAAAATACATAAATGACAATATGTCTAAGATACTTATATGAGAGAACTAGCGACGTATGTTGCCACACATGTTTTTGCCGTGTTGTTACCGTCACCATTCCAAGCTGTTTTCTTTCTAAACATTTCTTATAAATTTGTCAAATCTATAAAACAAATATTTACTGTTTATTGGAAATAATCGCTGCGTCTTCTTGCTTTTCTTCTTGAAATTCTGAAGTTGATGTTGCTATTGTTGCTACAACTGGTATGGTGGTATAAAAAATGTGGTTAATTAAAATGTGGTGTGTTTGGCAACACTCATATGAATTGCTAATAAATCTAAGAGAGTAACAAGTATATATAAGAGATTGTGATTAAGAGAAGAATAACAATTATATATATATTTTTTTTTGGTTTGTTGAAGAATACTAATCAGTATCTCAAAAAAAATTGGATTCAAATTATCATATGAATTTTCTTTAATTCCTCTAAGAATAATTAAATTTTTTTTTGGTGTCTTGAAGAATAGTGATTGGTATCTCAAAAATCTAGCTATATAGCATTATTTTGAATCATGATGAGAATTTTCTTTACCTAGAAATACATAAGAATCCCATAGCAGAAAGAAAAAGTGATGAACCAAGATCAGATTTTAGTAAAAGAGGATACAATGTAGGAACACTCTAGAGTGAAATGGACTATTTTCTTAAAGTAAATGTTTTTCGAACTTAACATATTCCAACTTAGAATGGATTATATATATATATGTTCACGATGCTACACTTTCTTGGTTATGGTAAAGTATGATTGTTTTTAATATTTGTGAAAAGTTTTTTGAAAAATGCTTGATTTAATTTAATTTAATTTTTAACGTTTTTCGATTAGTTTCAATCATATCTCTATAATTAAATATTTAATAATTAATGTGTGATTAAAGATATTTTTTCAAAGTTTATCTTCAAATACTATTAATCTAGATCAAATAGCGGCGGTTAAACAAAACTGTCGCTAAATGGATAATGTCGTGGTTTTACAACGGTTTATCGTATTTAGTGGCGGTTTTAAAAAACCGTTGCAGAATTGATGAGTTTAGCGGCGGTTGATGCAGAAACCCCGCGAAACAGATAAATGGCAGGAATATAGCAGCCGTTGAGGTCATAACCGCTGCAAAATGTATTTTATTTATTTAACATTTTAACTTAAGATTTTAATTTAGTTAAAAATTATAATAAAAGAAAAGTCAAATGATAAAAATAATATTTTACGTCATTCAAATTTAATTAATTAAAAAGCGATAACTTCATTTTTTACGGATAACAAAATATTTTTATAAATAATAGATAAAATATAAACCACAATTTAATAAGTGGTCTCAATAAAAATATTAATAATTTAATTTAAATCATTCAAAAATAATGTACAACTTGCATATTATACAAACTTTTATATATATATATATATATATTGGGTTAGCTTGGTGCAGTGAAAGACATGCTGAAGGAGCATTGACTACCCCTTGTCTCCGGTTCGTATCTCTCCCAAAATCAGCTTGTTTTCAACCGTCGTAAAATCGTTTAGCAACACCGTTGTTATAGGCGGCGGTTGGGTAATCGTCGTAAAACCGTTTCGCGGCGGCTAAAACTCGTCACGAACCAACAAAAAACCGCCGATAAGTTCCACCTTTCTTGTAGTGTTATCATGAAATTATTTTTCTTTTATATTCAAATTATTCTTTTTTTCAAATCTATTTCCTACCATCAACGCTTATCACCATCATCATTTCTTCCTCCACTACACATCGACGCTGATGTCACCGCCATGACATCTACAAAAGCTCATCAAATCTCCACATTTGGTAGGTATTGGTAATGGTGGATGGTATATAAATTAAGAAGGGTAAAATTTTTTTAAAAAATCTTAACCATATGTTGATTATAAAAAAATTTAACGGTATGGATAAATTTGAAACAATAATTCTACGTGAACAAGTGGTTTTGGCCAACCAAGTGCAACCAAGTGATTTATTTGTATGCTAAATAGAATATTATTTGGGTGTAAAATAGAACTTTATTTATGGCACTTTTTTATACTATTTTACACCCAAATAATTTTCTATTTAGCATACAAATAAATCACTTGGTTACACTTGGTTGGCCAAAACCACTTATTCAAATAGCATTACCCAATTTGAAACTATTCAAAAATGTTAAAGATAAAATTAAATCAAATTAAATGTTAGTATTTTTAAAACTTTTCAGGACAAACATTGAGAGAAAAAAATATTTAACCCTTCTTGGTTATATATTTGCTTTAAAATAACTGAAACAATTTTATTCGCTGGTAGGTTTTTTGCTCCTTTAAAATTGTAGTCCAAATCTTATAAGCTGCTAGTTGAAAATTTTCATTCATTTAATTTTAGTTATTCTAGTCATTAACAAAAATTGTATTCTTATATATATATAATTTAGGAAATAGGTCAGGTATATTCTGGAGTACCAAATTTTAGAGTTTACAACCGTTGATTGAAAAGTTATAAATATTATAAGCTTTAACCAACAGTTGTAAACCCTAGAGTTTGATACTCCAAGGTATACCTAACTTGCATCCTATAATTTAAAGCATCTAGACAAAAACAAACTAATTAACATGATAAAATTCAACATAAAAAATATCAATATATAATAAGAATCATTTCAGGTGATATAATTTATTATAATCTAATAATTTTATTCATTAATTTTAATATATAAATATTTTAAAATAATTTTATTATTAATAAAATCAACTATATGCTAAAGTTATTGAATTATCATAAATCGCAGAGGACTGGACACGCTTCCTATATAATAAGCTCACATAAATCTTTATGGTCTACCGTCAAGACACATCATTGAACTCGATTAAATATCTTCTACATGAAACTTCCAGTATCTTAATACAACAAGAATATATGAATATTTTGCTAAGAACGTTATCACTATATCTCTATGACTCTTATCTCTATATATGTATATAAAGACAAGATAAAAAACCAAACAAAACCCGAATCATAATGTCCACTGTCCCAAGGAAGAAGACACATCATTGAATAATTTCACGTGTTTGGAAATTATTATTATCAAATCCCAAACTTTCGGCAATGTATTATCTTATCAAACATTTATTTTTGATAATAATAACAACAATACAATATATAATATGTACCAATTGTGTTTTTTTCTTCAACTTGGTGTATTCACCAGCCTGTAGTTGTGGACACTGGAAAGTGGATAGAGTGTATAATAAAAATAATCACAATGTTGTGGGGTTCTAGCTACTAGCTAGCTACATATATAGCTTTACACCAATTATTAATATATTGTGTGAAAATTTGCCTTTTCTCTTAGCTAGAAAAAGAATAATAGAAAGAGTTTTGCTATAAGAATAAAATAATTAAGTTTTTATTGACATTAAAATGCATTTAACACATTATTTATCATCATCATTAATGACTACAAGAAGTTCAATTATTATATATACTACTATAATATAATAATGCAACACTTTCCACTTAATAATCTAAACACGAATTCATGATATTATTATTATTATTTAATTATTTTTTATGCAATTCACTCATCCTAATGTTGAGTGTGGATGCCAAAATAGAATTACTATATATAATGCCCTGCATACCCATGATCAATAGAATGGCAATACCAACCGCCTCACACATACACTAAAAGAAAAAAGAAATTAAAGCATATACCATGGCCATTTTTTTCTATGTAACAATAATTGCCTCATTATTTTATTTCTTCCATAGGAGATTATGTTGCAAGAGCCCTCTCTTCATAGATTGGCCTATCGTTGGCATGTTACCAAAAGTGTTGTGGAACTTGCATAGGATCCATGATTTTGCAACCGACATTCTTAAGCAACAAGGGAGAACCGGTGAATTCATGGGACCTTGGTTCACCAAAATGAACTATTTGATCACTAGTGACCCCATGAATGTGCATCACATAATGAGCAAGAGTTTTGACAACTATGTCAAGGGCCCCGAATTTCGTGAGATTTTCCAGGTCTTTGGACTTGGAATTTTCACGTCGGATTCGGAGCCCTGGAAATACCACAGATCCTTACTTCTCTCATTGTTCAAGAACAAAAGGTTCGAGATGTTTCTAGAGAAGACAATCCAGAAGAAGGTAAAAGGTAGCTTGATTCCAACGTTGGAACACGTGAAACAACATGGGATTGAGGTTGATCTACAAGATGTATTCAATAGGTTCACATTTGATAACATATGTTCTATAGTTTTAGGGTATGATCCTAATTGTCTTTCTATTGAGTTCCCTCATGTTGCATGTGAGAAGGCTTTTAATGAAGCTGAAGAGTCCATATTCTATAGGCATGTGGTTCCAAAGAGTGTTTGGAAGCTTCTAGAATGGCTTCAAATAGGTGAAGAAAGAAAAATGAAAGAAGCTTGTAAGGTGTTTGACCAATTCATATATTCATGCATAGCATCAAAGAGAGAAGAGCTAATAAGCAAGTATAACAACAAAAGTAGTCAAATAGATGAATCTGAAGTTGACTTGCTAAGTACTTTGATGATGATGAGAGAAGAAGAATCTAAAAAGGGCCAAAGTCAAACCCTAGTTCATGATGACAAGTTTCTAAGAGACGCAGCTTTCAATCTTTTTGTAGCCGGAAGAGATACCATAACTTCAGCTCTTACTTGGTTCTTTTGGCTTATTGCTAAAAACCCATTAGTTGAATCCAAGATTCTTGAAGAGATCAAGGAAAATTTCGGAGCAAATAATGATTATGACATGAAACACAATGTCTTAAGCATTGAAGAGGTGAAAAAGCTAGTTTATCTTCATGGTGCTCTTTGTGAATCTTTGAGGCTTTTTCCTCCTATTCCTTTTGAGAGCAAGCAAGCAATCAATTATGACAAACTCCCTAGTGGACATGATGTTAGTCCAAATACAACTATTTTACTCTCTTTGTATTCAATGGGAAGATTTGAAGAGATATGGGGAAAAGATTGCTTGGAGTTCAAGCCAGAAAGATGGATATCTGAAAAAGGAGGAATAATTCATGTGCCTTCTTACAAGTTTATTAGTTTTAATGCCGGACCAAGAACTTGTTTGGGAAAAGACTTGTCTTTTATGCAAATGAAGATGGTGGTAGCTGCTATTTTGTCCAACTATTGTATACAAGTAGTGGAGGGTCATGAAGCTATACCAAGCCTTTCAATTGTTCTTCTAATGAAGGGTGGTTTGAAGGTTAGGATAACTAAAAGAGAAGTGTAATTATTTCAAATGTATGTATTAATAAGTGTTAGTTACAAAGAAATAATAAACTCAATAATTTTCCAAATAAATGTTAGTGTATGTGTATACACGTGCTATCTATACCGTGTGAAAAAATGGAAATAAATACTTATTATTTTAACGATTAACTTGTCAAGGCTTTCTCTTTAAATAAGTGATTTCATATTATATATTAAATTTTTTATGATAGGCAAAGTCGAAATATTAATAAATATTTTTATTAACTACAATAATCTTATGGATATAATTAAAACATATTTTAATGGTTAGTTTAAAACTTCTTTCCTTTAAAATAAATTGAACGATATGGCTGAATTAATTTGAAAACTTTTTTTCTTTAAAAAAAACTTAATGATATAAAAACATTTTATTCTAAGCCTAACTTGTCATATGGCTGCATCTACCAAAATTAAAGATGAGCCAAAAGTTGGTAGCTGATTTTTGAATCTCTTCGGTTGTTTTATTATTTTTAATAATAGTTAGGTTGCGTTTTTTTTTATTTTTTTTGAGTTTTAAGTTGTACCTCGTAAATTAAAAAATTGCTTAGTAAAAACACGTGACAAATTAACAATAAAAAATACTCTACGTAAATAATTTTAAGAGAATTTAGACCAACACATTAATTTCTCTCCCTATTTCCAACTTGTTAGGCTACCTATTTTTTTTCAAGCTTTTGGTGCTAACTCTCTTATTAGTCTCTCTATGGCCATTGCCTTATTCCAAAAGAAATAAAATGATTATAACTACTGTTCTAGACTGGTTGTCGGGTAGAGCTCTTCCGGTGACGAAATTGCTCGGGAGAGCTTCTGGGAAGAAGGACCACCTCGGCTAGCTCGTGAAACGGAGATGATGGTATCTGAAAAGGCACTCCGACGATCAAATCAAAATTTGTTTATCACTTTAAGAGTTAATAAGTAAGAAGGGAGATGAGAGCATACCTTGCCTAGCATAAGTTAGGTCTATTTATAGATGCTAAATGTACTCGATTGAGCCAGACTATAGCCAGTTAGGGTTGGACTAGTTCATGTCGAGCTTTAAGAAACCCTAACGTTCTGTTGATAAGTTCACCCGAGTTATACAGTAGACAAAGATAAGTGCAGATGTTTATTACAACGTTCAGTTGTTGTTCATCCTTATCTGCACGTGCTTTATTTAGTCATGAGTGGACCGAGTTATCAAGGATGAGCTATATATAAGACGGTCGAGTTACATACATAATGGGTCGAGCTATATGAATAGTAAGAAGCTCTGAGAATAATAGACCGAGCTCTGTAAATAGTAGGCCGACCTCTAAAAATAATAGATCGATGTCTAAATTTGATGGACCTAGTTATAGGAGTTAGGACCAGATCAACTACCAAAGAGAAAAAAAAAACTACAAGATAGAAATTCATTGAAAAATCACTATATTTTTGTCGGCAAAAGAAAAAATCATTATACTTTTTGTGATTCCAAAGCACAAAAAGTACGTAGATATTACAGCATGCATGGGTCTATCGGTAATATATATATATATATATATATATATATATATATATATATATATATATATATATA
>JASCZI010181489.1:18725-40557 GCA_036250425.1 Stylosanthes scabra
TGTGTTTGGAAGCTACAAAAATGGCTTCAAATTGGTCAAGAGAGAAAAATGTCACAAGCTTGCAAAACATTTGACCAATTCTTATATTCAATCATAGCAACTAAGCGAAAAGAGCTAAGTAAGTGTACAAAAATTGATGAATCTCTTGATCATGTTGACTTGCTCACTTCTTTAATGATGAGAGGAGAAGAAGAAGAACACGTCGACAAATTCTTAAGAGACTTGGCTTTTAATCTTTTTGTAGCCGGAAGAGACACTATAACTTCGGCTCTCATTTGGTTCTTTTGGCTCACTACTACAAACCCATTAGTGGAAGCTAAGATTCTTGATGAAATCAAAGAAAATTTTGGAGCAAATAATGATGAAATGAAACACAAAGTTTTTGGCATAAAAGAAGTGGAAAAGCTAGTTTATCTCCATGGAGCTCTTTGTGAGTCTTTGAGACTTTTTCCTCCTATTCCTTTTGAGCGCAAGCAACCAATCAAATGTGACATACTCCCAAGTGGACATCATGTTAAACCAAGTACAATGATTTTACTTTCTTTGTTAGCAATGGGAAGGTTCGAAGAGATTTGGAGAAAAGATTGCTTGGAGTTCAAGTCAGAGAGATGGATTTCTAATAAAGGTAGAATCGTTCATGTACCATCTTACAAGTTCTTTAGTTTTAATGCAGGTCCTAGAACTTGCTTGGGAAAAGACATATCTTTTATCCAATTGAAAATGGTGGCAAGTACTATTTTATTCAATTATTGTATTCAAGTGGTGGAAGGTCATGAAGCTATTCCTAGTCTTTCAATTGTACTTCTAATGAAGCATGGTTTGAAAGTTAGGATAACTAGAAGACAATGCAAGTAGTTTGATGAATATAACAAATTTTAATTAGTTTCACAAATTCAATATGCTCAATTGATATTATATTATCGATGGTGAATGAAATTGTCAAATTGTTTGAATATTATTTATATATCATTTAGTTTTATTTTTTCCTATAAGAAATGCAAAATATTTATATGCATTTTTATAAAATTTTGAGATTGAAAAGTATCCATAATAATAATAATAATAATTGTTCAGGATATTGGGCCGCGTCATGCATGAAGGCCCAAACATGAAGTCCTTGTGGGCCCTAATAACATCGGACCGCCCCCTTAGGCTGTGTTTGATTTATGTATCTCTTGAGATGTAAACATAAAGACATAGGCATTAGAGACATAGACATAATAAAATACAAAATTTTTAACTTGTTTGGTGATCAAGCACTGGACAGAACACTCAAATTGCATTCTTGTCGAAATATCAATATTGTTCTCCTTACAAACCACCACACCACACCACCATCTTGACCAAGCAACCACCATGAAAATCTTAACCTAATAACATCAACCCAACCAACGAAAAAAAATCACTCCAACAAAATTTAAAACAAAATCCAAATACATAAAAGAAATTAAAAAAAAACTGAGAACAAAGAGGAGCATGAAGACAGAGGAGTAAGAAGACTAAGCGCGTCCCAACAACCTCATTGCCCAAACCGCTTTGGGTCAACCTAAAAACTTTTAACTCGCAAACATGAAGATAAGATAATAATCAACTTATCTCATATATCCAACTTATCCTAACAAAAGTGAGATTATAACTGAATAATCGGGTATATAAAAAAGAAATTAATTTTCCTTCCAGATACGTCATTCTCAACTCTACCAAATTGTTGTACTTTTGAGAGTTCCGAATTCTTATTTGGCAACTCTTAGATAGTGTATCACTTGGCCACCTTCTTCAAATAAATCTTAAGTCTTCATTCTTGGCACGTCTGGTTATACAAGCAGTGCATCATTATTAATAATAATAATAATAATAATAATAATAATAATAATAATAAGTTTACATTAAGGCCGAGGATTTGAGAAAATGAAGAAGTAAACAATAAAGCATTATGCGGATGAGAAGAAAGAATAATAATATCGATTCAAAAAGAATATTCTATTATTGTCGTATTTAACATATCTTAGTTGTCTTGTTTCTTGTTTCACTTAGGTAGATTTTAGCGAAAAAGCTCCTCTAAATTGTTAATCAATTTAGAAAAAAATGTTGCTTTAGTTATTCTTAAATTAAAATGGTAGAATCTATCATCATAAATAATAAAAATTGTAAATTTAAGAATTACTTGTGCATTGCAAAATCTTCCACATTCTCTCTCTCATTTCCTAAGTTTTCTCTTCACTCCCTGTTTTGTAAAAAACAAACTAATTAATAAAAATCTGTAAAAAATGAATTTTTTTTAAACAAATAAAATAAAATTAATATTTACTAAAATACGTTACTTTGAAGATATTTATAAATATGTATCGTATTAGCAATATAAGTTTAGATCGATACTGGATTATTCTCAATACCGATCTGAACCGATACAGAATCAAAATTTTTAACCAATACCACTCCGAACCTGGCTCAAAAAATTAAAGTGAAAAGGAATGCATTTGGAATGGATAAAGTCACTGTTGGGTGGCAATCTTTCTGAAATCTTAAGCTAATAGGAGGATTTAGATATCTATCGCAATTTTCGGTTTTCTTTCTGGTTATGAGCAACACGATGGACAATAAAAGATCACCATGCATTCATATATATATAAAAAATATTACCAAAATTACCAATCTTATTATTACTAAATGATTTTGTAAGAAAAGTAAAATTAACAGTAGCTAGCTTTGTGTTTTCAAAGTTATCTAAAACGACTTTCAAAAATCCTCCTTTTCTATCTGATGTGTG
The DNA here is from genome assembly GCA_036250425.1 of Stylosanthes scabra. Classification (NCBI taxonomy): domain Eukaryota; kingdom Viridiplantae; phylum Streptophyta; class Magnoliopsida; order Fabales; family Fabaceae; genus Stylosanthes; species Stylosanthes scabra. Next base: position 21,493 of record JASCZI010181489.1, read on the forward strand.
GTAACGGGAGCACTGTGTTATAACAAACATGGATCATGAATTTATGTTAACAAACAGCCATAAATCTTCATTTCCATCAGATTAATTTCATGATGTACCATACATGTTACATGTAGCTTCAAACAAATTTAAATACATAGGCATAATATTACCCTAGTTGTGGTTTTTTTTTTCAATGCAATTCAATCATAACTAGGGTACATTCATTTCTCCAAACTATATATATATATATGGAAAGTTTTCCCATGTATCACTGTTTTACTGTAACATCATGATACAACTCAAACCCGGTCAGCCAATACTCACAGCACCTTGAATTTACGTAGCTATCCTCGTTTTATTTGCCAAATTGTCTATACTAACCAGCTTATTATCATGGGTCGGTTACCACATATTAGGCTATTAGCCGTGTTTTTTTCTTTTTTGAATGACCCAAGAGTGAGATATCCATTGTAACACATATTTTGATAGGTTTTTAGTTCAATCCCTTGCTTCGTTGTCGTTTGGGAAGTTGCAGCGCATCCGTCATCGTCCACATTTGCGTTTGCAATCTGATTGTTTGTTTTCCTAGTAGCTATTTTGGCGACTTCGACAGAGTGCGTTCTCTTCGTATTGCCGTCGTGATCAATAGGGGTTCTTATATCCTCTCGGTGCTCCTCCGCCTGTCCTGGTTGAAGTGTTCAAGAAGTTTGAAGTCCGTGTTGCTTACTAAAGTTCGTTTCAGCACACAAGTTAATACATTGCAGATTTATCCATTTGTTCCACTGTTTTATGCTTCGTAGTCGGTGGTCCTGTGTGCAACATTAGGTTAGGGTTCCTAATGTGGCAAAATTGTTTCGATTTAAGGTAGTGGTGGTTCCAATTTGTTTTATGTAAGTCTACAATGAGTTTGTTATATTAGTTAGCCTTTTGTTATATGGTGGATTCTGTGATGGCTACCGATATGATGACTACCGAAAGTTACTAGCAAAGCGGCTAATCGGACAGTGACACGTGGACTGGAGAACTTGGAGCCCGCTGACCAAAGACTTAGCAAAAGGTGCGGTAATCGTGTGGGTACTATTGTCATTATGGGTACTATTAGATCCATCTTCCTCCCCATTAGACACTGTGTTTGCCCTGCGCTACTGCAGCTTCCTCTGCCACACCATCCAGAACCGCCGCTGGCCCCTTCCATTTACGGGGTCGTCTCCTCCCCATTACCCTCCTCGAGGTCGTTCGGACTCCCCTTTTCACTACCCTCTGCCTCCCGAGCCTGCCTCTGCGCGCATTCCTCGCCCTCATCCTCTAAACTTGCCGTGAAACCATCCCCGAACACCCTAAGCACCTCCTAGCCCCCGTCGCATTCGCTTTCATTTCCACTATTAACGGGGTCCATTAGCCTTGTCCACAAACAATTTCACACTCGCGACGCTTACACAACTGAACAACTCCTCTCACTCCATCAACCTTTCCGATTCAGAGCACCACCTCAGTTTTTACTGCAACAGCTTGCTATCTCCGCCTTACCCAAACACTTCCTTCGCCCAATTTGATTTTAACATCAGAAATCCAAAGTCTTTGTCACATTCCATTCATCTTTGTCGAAACCTTGATTCATCGTTGGCAAGAATCCTAATTTTGTTTTTTGTTTTTTTTCCCTCCCCAATTTCACTATGGCATGCCAAATCCCTAATCTACACCTTCTTCGTTAGCCTAGTCTATCTCACTAAAACTCTGTTAGTACGTTTAATGACACCCACCTATATTTACCGCTCATGTTAACCTATTAACCACATGCACCGTCAACATTTTCAAAGTATTGGTTAGTGACTCCATCAAACAAGTGTCAAGTTTTCATTCCTTGGTTCAACGTAGCCACCGTAGCCACTCCTCCGTCGTAGGCAGGATAGCATGCACCTTGTTATATTTGTCTATATTTGAATTCAAGAAACCGGACCCCCTCTTTTTTTTCCCTTGATTCATGATGGTTGTTTCGAAAGAGGTTAACATGTAAATAATTAGCTAATCAGCATTTAATGATGATTAGAAAGTATTTTTAATCACTAACTTGATGATGATTTTGATTTTCTATTATTTTTGGCTCATCTACTTTGCTCATTTTGTCGAGATTCGAATCATTTTGTGGTGAGAAGATTCAAATTTTTGCTGCTCTATTTGCCACATGTCATATGCTGAGTTTGATAGTAATCATTTTGTGGTGAGCAGATTCAAGGTTTTGTTTCACAGAATTACCCTTTATATTAGCCTCAACATGTGATGTGCTGAGTTTTCAAGATAAAGCCTGGATATTAAAACTGGCACATTTCTGCTCTGAATAGATTGGATTGGTAATAACTCTTCAAGGAAAGAAATCAGTTATGAAACTATGGGATTGCTGTGTGATGAAGCCATTTGTCACAACCTGTAAGTGGTAACTCTTGAGCTCATTTTGCTCTTTATTTTCTATACCAATCTTGAGCTTTCATCTCCTGATTGAAGAGCTTGTTGCTGAACTTTCATCTGAGATTGAATTTCAAGCATCAATTTCTAGAATATGTGAATACCTGTTAACTTTGGATATGTGATAAAATTCCACCTGGTGCATAGCTATATTTTGCATTTAACAAGCCTTCCATACTGTTTGTGTATACATGTTAACCTTTAGTTCATAATATTACACATTAAATATAAGTTTTCAAGAATATAAAAAAAAAGGTATATGCGTTCAGTGTTCTATATGTTAGGCTTTTAATTCATAATGTTACACATTAAGTGCAATTTTTCAACAAGAAATAGAAGTTACTGTTCTTATATGTTGCTATAATCTCCTTGCAGGCATTGCAGAATATGCTACTCTTTCAATATCTTGCAGAACATTAGCCTATTTTTTTTTGGTTTTTCCTCTCGTATAGAGATCAGTCCGTGTAGAGAAAAAGAGATTCCTTTTGAACACTTTGCAAAAAGACACGTGTTGGAGAGAGAATTATGGGGAACAGCGTTGATGGAGCTGTCAGTATTGGTCGGAGCGCATGGCTATGTGATGAGCTGTGCGAGTGGAATGTCAGCCTAATAACAGTATGGGCCGTTTTTATTTTTTTGTTAATCAAAGAATGGGATATTTTGTGACCAAATGGTTCCTGCTTTTAAGCATGCTAGTGGGCTTAAGTGTTGGGCTGTTTTTTCGATGACCCAACTTAGAAGAAATGATACATCCAAAGAGGATGGCAGATAATGATAATCCAATGAGAGAACATTATAATTTTGCAAAGGGAGGAAGAATATAAGAAAAAATGAAAACATAATTAGGGCATCAATGCATCCCAGTGCACAGTTAACCATCTCCTTTGATAATGATAAATCGAAACCGAAAAAGGAAAAGAAAATTGGTGAAAAAAATGTTAAAGTCGGTGTTCATGAAGATAACGTAAATTATCCATGGTTGCATAAACCTTCCATACACGTCTGTTCAAATGAATGATGGAGTTATAATTTTATAAGCATGGAAATAATAATAATAATGCTGAAAGTCCAATTTTTGTTGTATTTCATTAAGCCCTGTTGTGGAAAAAACATGACGTTTAAAAAGAAATTAAAAATTTGTGAATAATGCTATCCACATACCTTTTGACAGACACCACCTTTACACCCGTATAAAAATACGATTATTATAGGTGGACCACAAAAAGTGGAAAGCAGTTAACACTTTAATGATCGTATTTTATACGGATGTCAAATTGATGTCTACCAAAAAGGTGCGTGGATAACAAAACTCAAAATTTGTCTCCGTTAAAGCTTTACGTGGATTTGAATGTGTATCATCCTTAATAATAGTAACTCCTATTGAATGACTATGAAATGTAGAAGGGTCGCTCTACTGTACAGGTGCTATTTATACAGGTGTACAGTGATTTGACATCACTAGTGGGACGTGGACACGTGGTGCAGCGGTACTATGCACTGGGTTCAGCTGGCTGCCTGGCTCAAGGGTGTTGATGCCAATCGACTTGAGCTACATCACCCATGACATGGGCCTGATTGAGACGCCCTTTTGTAGTTTGGGCTGGGTTGTGGCAAGCATATAATCTGGGACGTGAGATGTACCATTTGAACTTTCAAGGGCAATGTCCAAAAACACTTTGAAGGGTTATGTTGCAGGGTTTACTTGGATCATTCAACAACGAAGTAGTGATGCAGATTTATGAATTTTTTATAAAAAAAAAAGTCCTGATCGGTAAGAAATATTAGTTCAAATGTTCAATTATGCTAATAAATGCGTCCAAAAAGGCTATGTCATGTAATAGTAATATTGTTCACCATAAATAAAATAAGTACAACTATGCTACGTAGTCAACATAAATCTGACCAATAATAACCAATAATAATGTTAGATCGGCCCACATACTACTTGAAACCAAACCAAAACCTAAAATCACCAAACCTAAAATTATCATAACTCATCCTTCTCTAAAATCACCGTAACCACCATCTTTGATCGAAACCACCCAAACCACCATTCACTCCACTCTCACCATTGCATCTCCAGTAAGCATCTCCGGCAAGCATTCTTCTTCTACTTCGATCATCGGCGACATTCTTCTTCTTCTCCTTCACCACCATTCTTCTTCTATGTCGATCATCACATTCTTCTTCTCACCGTTGAGAACACAAGCCACTGTGCCTTCGACGCCGTGAACATCACTGTTGAACACTGAATCTGTTGAACCATCACTTTGAGTCTATGTTAAACCACTGCAAGAAACTGCAAGCAAGGATTTCTACTATGTTGCTCAGCGTCTATCAAGCAACCACGAGGAAACACTTCAATCACCGCCACCACCGTTCCTTCATCCATACTGATCAGTGCTTATCCACTTTCAGTTCTGAAAATCCCATTTCAACGTGGAGGTAGTTTGTTTTTTTTTTTTTTTTGTGCGCAAATGTTATTTCTTTAATTAAATTTAGAAATTAACTGATATAGATGTTCACATCATTTTAGTCTAAATACTCACTTATGTTATTTTGGATGATCTTGTACATGTTGAATTGTTTTGCTATAAAATTATTGGAATGGAATTGTTGCTCTGTTAATGTGCTTCTTTATTTCAGTTTAATCACCAGGCTTTACAACTTGTTGCGAATAACACTCCATCATGATCATTTTTGGGGTAAATTTTAATTATTGTGTTATAATTTGAGTTGCAATTGGATTAGTAGAAGAAACATATCAACAGGATTTGGTGGTATGAATCTTCTTGTTTTTAATTGTGTTGTTTTAGTATGGAGAGAAAATTTTTGCAATGGTTATGACTAATTCTATTTTTGTTTTTTGTTACCCGGATATGGAGCTGAAGTGATGAAAAGTTAGCTAACTTAATTAGGAAGTGATCTTAATGATTCAACACTGGAAGTTGTGTAGCCTGCATCTTAATTAGTAAAACAACCAAACTATAGTTTAATCCTTTTATATATCTGTCAAGTGACTTATGTGTTACATAAGTAAGGAAGGAGAAGATGGATAGCCATATAGATGACATGTATACTTTGCTTGTAAATATTTTAAATATATTTCCTTTGTTTTGCTTCATATGATAACATCTGGCTTGGAAACAAGTCTGTGTTTGGATCATTGACTTTTTTCTATGCGCCAATTACAGGAAGCTTTGGAAAATCAAAAAAGAGAGTTGGTGATGGATATTGTGCTAAGCCCTTTAAACACAAATAGAAATTCTGAGGTACAAATGATTCTTCCACACTTGAAAGGGCGATTAGTTTCAAAAAGGGAGAAGAAGAAGGAAGTGGAGACTCATTTCACAGCTCCGAACACTAGAAAAATCATAAAAAAGCTGAGTAAAAAAAGGGGTTTGGAAGAGGAAGGAAGAATAAGAAAAGAAAAATAAAAATTTATTTTTGTGGCCGCTGATAACACATGGTTTAAAGGATAGTATATAGTACAGCTTGGATAACTTGTTCATTAGTTCTAATCTCCGAGCACATTGGAATTTCCCAAAGGGTTGGTTGATATTATGTCCTTTGTTAAAATTTTCCAAACAAATTTATTGGTTGTGTGGCCTCGACTATTCAAAAAATTTCCCATCTTGCAATAATGTGGTACCACCCTTTAAATTGTACATAACATATGTAGTATACTGTATGTTATTGAAGTTTCAATTATAAACCCTTCAAGCTTAGCAAGGCTATCATTGCTATTTTGAAATTACATGGTGATCCATATATTGATTATTTTTATTGAGTTTTTTGTGACTTTTATTAAGTATATTAACTTTTTAAAAGGGTATACGATGAGTGAAATTAATGTGTAAAATGAAATAAAAATATAATACTATATATATAGTGTTTTTTTTTTTGGGACATAATATAGTGTTTTTTTTATCAAAGGCAGTTGTATTTCATTTCACTGAATAGAAAAAATGAATATATATGAGTTGGGTCCAATTTGGACAACAAAAAACAAGAGAAAGTGGGAACTCCACATGAATTAAAATTATAAATATCAAATAAACTCAGAGAGAAAGATACTAAAAAAACAAAGAAAGGTGGTATATTTGAAACTTAAGATTGATCTCAAAGACGAAGGCAAAAATCATTTGAGAAGATGCGGCTTCGAAGATATGTTGGCGCATGGGAGATAGTCATGGATATTTTTCCGTACACCATAGTATCTGTAAGATTATGTAGAAACCACAAAATTTCAATTTAAATTCCATCATTCGAGATTAATCGTTGGTTTCACAGATAAAACCATTCTCGGGAGAGTAGGATATACAGATTCTTTATGGAAGGTCAGAGTCTCTTCAAACCCTAACAATTCTTGTAAAATACTCTTATGTCATTTTGAACACCATTGCAGAATAATCATAAGGTTGGTTCCAAGTTATCTTAAAATCAGCCTCTATTGTTCAAGATGCAATAGATTAATCGCCAAAGAGTTTTCTATTAAGTCTATTCAACACAAATATTCACTCCTTCTTTAATATTTTCTGAGTACTTCAAATGAACAAGTGAAAATTCTAATAGAATATTAGAAGAACTCTATTAGGACACAAGAAAAAATCCTAATAGGGCATAACAAAAATTCTAATAGGATACAAGAGAAAATTCTAACAAAATATTAAAGCACAAAAGAAAATCCCAAAAGAAAATTTCAAAAGAGCACAAGAGAAAATTCTAGCAGATAATATAGTGTTAATTAATTTGGGAAATTGCGTTGGAGCGGGACAATAATGTAAAATTTTATCCAGGAAATAAACAATGAGAGGAGAATTCCATAGGCCTTCACAACTACAAGGTCAAGTGAATTCTAGGTCAAATCAGGGCCCAATTACATGTTGCACCTTCACTAAGAGATTCGGCTTGGTTTCCAGCTACATATTCATAGTTTCATACACATTCACGCCACAACACTACATCACACTTACGTCACCCATGTACCTCAGCTAGTTCTTCCCATAACATGCGTCTCATTTTCATTGGTAGGGAAGAAATCTCTGTACACAGCACCTTTACCGTAGAATTCTCCAATGTAGAATTCAAATAAGTTTACAAGTTCATTTTTCAAATAATTTAACAAGTTCATTTCAAATAATTTAACAGTCGCAGAATTTAGTACTCTTAGTTTATGAATAACCGAGAGATTAGTAGGGATTAAGACTAAAACTTTAATAATATTTTTTTATTTAAATATTTTTATTAATATTAAAGTTTTCAATACTAATTTTTATTTCTGCTCTATCAACTTAATTTAATATAATTTCTATTTGTAATTAATTTTAAACCAAACACAATAATACACAAACCTATTTCATTCTCAATTTTTCAGTTTCAGTCTCACAGTCTTAGTTTTTCGTCTCAATTTTTCTTCCAAACGCACCATAATTGAACTGGTGAAGGTTAGTATGCAACAAAAAAGTTTAAAATAAAAAAAGAATAAGTTAGAACTAAAAAAAAAATAATAGTGAATGATAAAAATTCACACTTTATAATTTGTTTTAGAAAAAGTATAGATAATTAATAATTTTCTAACCAATAAAAAATAGAACATTTTAAACTACTGTTTATAAAATATCCACAATGAAAGCTAGCGGCGAAGGGTCTCATTAGAAAAGGGGGCAGTGGGCCCCCCAAATTTTTAAGTTTTAGTTAAGAATTTTTTTTATAGTAATAGTCCCTAAATATTATTTATACCTATTAAAATAAATATTTCTCCTTTCAAATATATTTAAGTCCATAATCTTAAAAGCTCAAAAAAGATATACATGTATCAAAGATATTAATATTATATTAGTCCAATTAATTTAATAAAATAAAATAATAAATATCCTAAATTCTATTATTCTATTATCTCTCACACTCTCTCTCCTTTACTCCATTTTCTTCTCAAATTTTCTCTCTTTCCTTTTCCAAATTCATGTTTCAAGATGAGAATTATGAAACCTTTTTTTTTTTTTAAAATTTTTCTTATCTAGTTGTCTTATTTTATTGGTTAATAACATTTTGTCTTCTAATCTTAATTTTTGTAGATTAAAAAGCTATTCTTCTTTAAATCTTCAACAAGTGATCCATTTTTCCCTTCTTACAAGTGATCCATTTTTCTTTTCTTATATAGGTAAGTAATAAAATATTAGAATAGATAAATCAAATTTTAATTTTTTTTCTTAATTTGAATAAATGTATTAACTAGGAATACTTATTAGTTATTTACAATTCAGCAATTGTTACTGTGACAACTAACAAGGGGTATTGTTAATTTGTTTCATTGTTTGGTAGGTGGTACTTTGATTATAATTGTTGTGTATTTATACTTCTTAACAGTAGAATTCTTGACTTTGAGTTGTGCTTTGGATCCTAAGGAGAATTTCAAATCTTTCAATATTGAAGAAATTAGCAAGTTAGCAGAGAAGTTTTATCCGCGTGACTTTCCTTCTAATGAACTAAATATTTTAAAGTCTCAACTGCAACATTATAAGCATGATATACCAAATCATTTAAAGGATGTTGGCACACTTTTTGAGTTATGTAAAAAGTTGCAAGAAATAGGAAAATAAAAAACTTATCACATGATTAAAAGATTAATACGTCTTATTTTGACTCTTTCGGTGTCTACAGCAACAATAAAAATGACTTTTTCAGCAATGAAAATTGTTAAAATAAGACTCCGAAATAAGATAGTTGATGAGTTTCTTGTTGACAATTTGGTCATTTACATTGAAAAAGAATTGACAACTACTTTTGACACAAATTCAATATATAATGATGATTTTGAAAATAGAAAAAAGCAGTGATCATTTTTTTCTTGATAACAGCTTATAAGTGATCAGTGATAATTTTTATATATTTTTCTTGATCATCTTTTTTATTTATTTATAGAGATTATTTTATTTTTTTGCAGAAAAAAATTGTTATATATGAGTATTTTATTTATATATGTCAACATTTAACAAGATAAAAGGTTATTAGTAGTATATTTTTTGTTTAATTAAATATTAAATATATATATATATATATATATATATATATATATTTATTGATATTGATGTTTGATTGAAATTATATATCAACTTTTAATATTTTAACATAAAATCTCTGAAATTTTATTCTAGTTTCGGCCCTGCTTATCAGTACATATATTTGCTATGTGATGATGACCTCTTGCTACGTAGAGAGAGAGTAGCTTAGTCCTTCCACCCAGCTTTTTGAAATTATATTCGAGAAATAAGTCTTTTATATATTGATGATTAAATTGTTAAACACATTTTATATTCAACTTTTTGCATAATTAACAACTTAATCCAAATATTATATATTTTTAATAACCAAAAGGCAAGTGACAATATAAAAAAAAAAAAAGAATTAGAAAAAATTATTCTTAATTACTGTTCAATTTACAAATTTTCAAATTCTCAGAAGTTTGATTTTTATAATGAGAAAGATAGCTATGTATCATTTAATCATACAAAAATTTGCCAATAAAAAAAACATACACATATTTTCTTATTTTAAAATATATTTTCTGTTAGTATATTTTTATAATACATCTTAGATAATATAACTTATTTGTTGCTTTTTATTATGCATATTTTTAACCATTCCATAATAACTTTTTTGAGTTTTTTCGGATCTACACCTAAACGTATGTAAGTTATAGTAGGTATTTTCAGAGAAGAATAATATTATTCACACACCATTTTTGCATACACTAATTTTACATTCATATAAAAATATAATTATTATAGACGAATCACAAAAAATAAAATGTATTTAATGCATCAATAATCGTATTTTATACGAGTGTCAATTTGGTATATACTAAAAGGATGTGTGTCAGAGCATAACAAAACCGTTAAGAGAAATTCACTCGCAATCTTTAATGATTTAATAAAAAATAACACTACACATCCAAGCAATTTCACCAACCAAGCTCAACCAAGTATTTTTAATCCACTCTCACTAAAAAAACGTGAAAACACGCCCCCTTCTCCCAAATCAAAACACGCGCATTTCTCTGCAACAACTCCTCCCCTCCTCATCCTCCTCCTCATCCTCCTCCTCCTTCTCCTTGCTCCTACGCTGCCGCTGCTGTCGCCGTCGCCGCTGCCGTCACTGCTGCCGCCGCTGTCGCCGTCATTGCTACCACCACCATTTTCGTAATCTTCTTCTTCTTCTTCTTCTTCTTCTTCTTTTCCTTCTTCTCCTTCTCCTCCTCCTCCATTATTACGTTGTTGCTGCTATTGTTCATGTTGTTGTTGCTGTTGATGATGATTGGATTTTCATGAAAAATAGAAATAAATTTCGTAATCTTCTTCCTCTTCTTCGTCTTCTTCTTCTTCCTCTTCTTCGTCCTCTTCTTCTTTCTCTTCTTTATCCTCTTCTTCCATTATTTACGTTGTTGGTGTTGTTGATGTTGTTGTTGATGAAAAATTGAATTGAAAATTCTAAGAAAATAGAAACGAATTTTGAATAAAAACAGAAACGGAAATTGCATGAAAAACAGAAATGGATTTTATATAAAAAACAGAAATGGAATTTACATGAAAACAGAAACGGAATTTACATGAAAACAGAAACGGATTTTGTGATGAACCCACGCTTGGGCGTGGTCTTGTTTACGCCTAGGCGTGACTTTGGGTCATGAAAACAGAAACGGAATTTACATGAAAACAGAAACGAAATTTACATGAAAACAGAAACGGATTTAGTGATGAAAACAGAAACGGAATTTACATGAAAACAGAAACGGAATTTATATGAAAACAGAAACGGATTTGGTGATGAACCCACGCCTGGGCGTGGTCTTGTTTACGCCTAGGCGTGAATTTGGGTCATGAAAACAGAAACGAAATTTACATGAAAACAAAAACGAAATTTATATGAAAATAGAAACGTTTTCAATGAAAGTAGAAACGCAAATGTACTCAAATGTACTCCATCTTCTTCTTCTTCTCTACTGACAAATGATATTACCATCTTCTTCTCTACTCAAATGTTCTATTTGTTTGTCTCGTATTCCGTTTCTGTTTTTGAAATAGATTCCGTTTCTGAACGTATGTGTATATTAGGATCCGTTTCAGATGAATTTGAGATAGAAACGATCGATTGAGGGAGATAATCCATCCTCTAATCAGATCAGATAGAACGAAAATAGAGAGAACGAATTGCGATCTGAATTCGAGTGAAGAACGACGATGAGGAAAATAGGGTGAGCTTGAAAATAGAGGGAACGTATGTGCTAAATGAGTGAGTTGCGAGAAATTAGGGATTTCAAATCCCAAAAAAAACGAAAATAACCACTTACTGTTTGTTAGGAAAGGAAGCAAGGGGCGCGTGAGAATTTCCAACTTGGTTGGACTTGATTACTCAAAACACTTGTTTGTGTAACATTATTGTTTAATAAAAACCCTTGTTAAAGTGTTAAAATCTTAACTTGCGGAAACGGTTTTTTCTTCTTATTTTTTATGGGTCCAACTATCTTACAACTTGCTTGGGAAAGGAGATATCATTCAATTGAAGATGGTTTTGCAGCCACTATATTTCGCAACTACTACGTGCTATATTTGGCGCAATTATGTATGTGGTTATTGAAAGGTCGCGGTCAAGCTATACCTAATAATCTTTCAACTGTTCTTTTAATGAAGGATGGCTTGAACCTTAAAGGTCATTTCCTGGAAGGGACCAACATAAAAAAAAAAAAAAAAGTAAATAGATAAAAACGCACACGAAAGATTTTATGGTGAACAAAAGTACACATAAAAGATTCGAAGGGACAAAAGTACACATGAAAGATTTGAAACAATACACAAAAGTACGCATGCCGTGTATACTTTTGTCCATTGTTAATTAAGAGTAAATGGACAGCATGTGTACTTTTGTCTATTGTTTCAAATTTTTCATGTGTATTTTTGCCCACTATAAAATCTTTCGTGTGCGGTTTTATTCATTTACTCTAAAAAAAAAAACTAAGAAGAAAAAGATAAAATTAAATTTTTTGGTCAGGGGGCACTAAAAGGTTCGGGTAACTAAAATATGCTTATTTTGATGTAAGTATATGATCCACCAGGTTTAATTTCACGTCAATGAAGAATTGTGAAAAATCATTATGTGTGTAATTGTAGTAGACTCTATGATAAGATTGGGTTAGGTTATACAAGTAGTTAATTATGATTTTTTTTTCTTACTGTTGTTAAGAGCCTATTTATTTTATATTATACAGAGGAGAGTGAACAGAACTGATATCTTTGGATTGGAGTTGGGATAGAGAGAATAGAAGATACTATTTTCACCAGGGACTCAATCTTTGGCACTATATGTGTATTGTGTGCGCCATAAATCTTCATTTTCATCATGATGTACCATACATGTAGCTTCAAACAAAATTAAATACATAGGCTTATTACCTTATTGTAGCTTTTTTTTTTCAATGCAATTCCATCATAACTAGTGTACATTCATTTCTCCAAACTATATATATATATATATCACACATATAATATTAAGATTTGGTCATCAAATTATTAAAGTTTTCTTCTTGATATGTTAACCTTGAGGCCATGCTTCATAAGAAGTATAATCGAGTGAACTGGGATGACAGGATGATTTTCCACCACTTGTATACGATAGTTGCTTAAAACAGCTGCTGCTACTATTTTCATTTGAAAAAAAGACACGTCTTTTCCCAGACATGTCCTAGGACCTGCATTAAAACTAATAAACTTATAAGATGGAACGTTTATTATTCCTCCTTTTTCTGAAATCCATCTTTCTGGTTTGAACTCCATGCAATCTTTTCCCCATATCTCTTCAAACCTTCCCATACCATAAGTAAACAACAAAATAGTGGTGTTTGGAGTAACATGATGACCACTAGGAAGTGTGTCATGTTTCAATGGTTGCTTTCGTTCAATAGGAATAGGTGGAAATAGCCTCAATCCTTCACACAGAGCACCATGTAGATAAACTAGCTTCTCCACATCTTCTATTCCTAGACTTTTGCAATTCTCCCCGTCAGTGACGCCAAAACTTTTTTCGATTTCTTCAAGAATCTTGGCCTCTACTGATGGGTGTGTTGCAACAAGCCAAAAAAACCATACAAGACCCGAAGTTATAGTATCTCTCCCGGCTGCAAAAAGATTGAATATAACATCTCTTATAAATTTATCATCGTGCACCATTTTGCCCTTTTCTTCGCTCATCAAGATACCACTTAGCACATCGTCACCACTTTTGTTGTGCTTGCTTATTAATAACCCTTGGCGCTTTCTTGCAATGCATGAATATAGAAATTGGTCAAAAACTTTGCATGCTTTTGTCAACTTCTTCTCCTCACCAATTTGAAGCCATTCTTGAAACTTCCAAACACTTCTTGGCACGTAATGCCTGTAGAATATGGTCTCCTGAACTTCATCGAAAGCCTTCTCGACTTCGGCCAACGGAAAATCACTTGAGAGATTATGAGGATCATATCCTAAAAGCAGGAGGCATGTCTCTTCGAACATTAATCGACTAAACACTTGTTGAATGTCCAAAACCTTTCCATGCAAACATGCATGATCAAGTATTGGAAGCAAGCTATTCTGGACCATATTTTGAATGGTTTTCTCCGACATGGTCTCAAAACTCTTTTTCCTGAACAAGGAATGGAGCAAGGTCCTATGATATCTCCATGTCTCTGAATCATTAGTGACAAGACCATCTCCAAAAGGGTTGAACATCTCCCGAAACTCGGGGCCCTTGACATAGTTGTCAAAGTTTTTGCTGAACATGTGATGGACATTCATGGGGTCAATAGTGGCCATGTAGTTCAAGTTGGTGAACCATGGTCCCAAGAATTCACCTGTGCCACCTTTTTCTCTCAAAACAGTTGTTGCAAAATCATGGATTCGGGACAAATTGCAAAGGACTTGTGGTAACATGCCAAGGATTGGCCAATCTGTTCCGAGAGGGGTTCCACAATCCTTTATTCGACGACGATGGACATAATAAAGGATTAGGAAGGTTGATACAACTATTATTGCTACATAGAGAAACAACATGGCCATTTAGAAAAAAATTTGGTTCTAGCTAGATTGGGTTATATTAGTATTATGACTTATGGATACGTATATTTGCTATGTGATGATGAAGTCTTGCTACGTCTATATATATAGGTAGCATAGCTTGGTTATTATGTCTTATTAGTTATTAGTGTAAAAGCAATTAATATTGCTACGATTCTTGTTGTGATAATAGTGTAAAAGCAATTAATATCACTAACCACTAACCATCTATCTAATAAACATTTTGAAAGATACATTGAAAGGAGTAATAATAGTGGGGTAAAGTGCCCCACTACTAATAATATTTGAACAAATTGCTCTTATCATCATGTGATATTAATTTCAACAAGGTAATCAATAAAATTTCAATCAACAATTTAAATTAAATGTTTTATTTATTTAAGTTTTGCTATTTTTAAAAAAATATAAAGTTAACTAATGGTTGCTTTAGATTTCGAATGTTTTATAATTTTCATTGTGGATGTTCTATAAATAATGGTTACAAATATTCAATTTTTTGTTAGCTGATTTATTAATTAAAAAATTATTTGTTACGTATACTTTCCAATTAATTTATAAAAAAAAGTACATACTGAGAATCAATTTTAATTTCAACCAACAAATTAGAGTAGCTAATAATAGTTTTGTAAAGTTACAGTAGAAAAAGCATTCAAAACTCGAAATAATAAAAAACACCAAAAACTTTAAAAATTTAAAATCTAGTTTTTAAAAGTTAAGATTAGAGTTTATGATTTAGAGCATAGGATTACGTAATTTAATATTTATTAGGGTTTTATTTTAGAATTTAAAATTTATGATTTAACATTTACAATGATTGGTGGTGGAAGACTACGATGATCACTGGAAAAATCTTCATTGTGAGGGTAGTGTGGACGGAGAAGTCGCTGGCAGTACAGTGACAGTAGCTTATGATAGTAGGGGAAATTGTATTGTTGCGAGGATAAAAAAGAATGAGTAAATGAGTAATTAAAACGAATTGTGTATGAGTATTAGGGGTTTTTTTATTGTTAGCTATTTTCGTGAGTTAACTAGCATAGTTGTGTATATTAATAAAGGAAAAGTATAGATAACAAATATTTTCTAATCAATAAATCAGCCAATAAAAAAATAAAACATTTATAACCATTATTTATAGAATGTCCACAATGAAAACCATAGAACATCAGAAACCTAAAATAACTAATTTTGTATTTTTTAGAAACAGAACATTCGAAACCTAAAGAAATAGAATATCTAATTTAAATTGTTAGCTAATGTTAACTAAATTTTTATTAATCACCTAACATTGTTGATTGATAATTAATGGATATTTTTGTCGGCAATTTAAAAATTCGGGGGCAATTTTGGTGGTTTACGCGAGAAAATTTTTTTTCAGTCCTGTTGTTAAATTTTACTCTAGCTACTTTTTTAAAGCATCTACCTAAGTTCCCAATATAATTAAGGAAAGAATGTACAAATTATTCTTTACCCAAATTTATAATTAGTTCCTTAAATTTAAAAAAAACTCTAATTGAATCCATACATTATTAGATCGCATTCTTACCATTCCAAACATAATTGTTTCCATTATGTGGTTTATTAGAATATATTTACTATAGTATACTTTTAAGTCAAACGTTTTATGGAACGCAAATTTTAAATTAATAGTGTAGATATTTACTTAAAACTTTTAAAATATAGAAAATTAATTACAAATTTAAGAAAACAAGTAAGGACTAAAGTAATTATTTAACCTATTTAATATAAAAACCTAGCAAGATGCTTTTGTAGTTTTGTCGACCTTATTAATAAATTTTATCGTTAACTCAAAATGGGTCAAACCCGTCGGGCCAGCCCGTTTATTCGTCTAAATGGACGGGCTTTTGTCTTTGAGCCCGAACTGTTTAAAATTCGGGCTTAAATGAGCTAACCCGTTTCATCCGGAAAAAATCTGGGCTTAAACGGACTGTCCCGTTTATTTAATTTATTTTTAATCTTTTTAAAATATAACATTTTTCCTATATTTTATTTTATTCGACCCGAAAAATTGATCCATCAACTAAAAAATTTTATTTTTTCTAAGATTTGTTGGCTAACAAAATGTATTTTTTTGTCAAAAGTAATTTTTTAAAATTAAAAATTAAAATTTTTATTTATTTAAAAAAAAAATTAATTAATTAATTAAACGGGTCAGCCCGTTTACTCGTAATCCGTCGGGCTGACTATAAATGGACTGGGCTAAAAATATTCTAGCCCGTATAAAATCAGGATAAACGAATAATGGACTGGCCATAAATGGACCGGGCTAGAAAAATTTTAGTCCGTATAAAACCGGACTAAAAGCCCGTTTAACCTGTGGGCTAAATGTGCCAGATCCGCCCGTTTCAGAGGCCTAGCTAACAACATATAAATTAAAGGTATTTTTAGTGAGGAATTGTTGTCGTACCTATGTTGCTTAATTAGTAAGGCAACGCTAAGAAAGAGGGGTACAAATATTAATGTGGGGCATGAAAATTTGATAAAAAAAATTAAAAATACAAGTGATATTATTTTCGTGTTAGAATTTTGCATATGTACCTGTTCTTATATATAAAAATGCCTGTAAATTCTATATATATCTGCATGTAGTTTCTTCTTCTTTTATATGATTTTGTTATTAACCTTTAACCAAAGAGAAGCACAAACGGAGCACTAAAGGTCGTAGAATCGTTCATGTACCATCTTACAAGTTCTTTAGTTTTAATACAAGTCCTAGAACTTGCTTGGGAAAAGACATATCTTTTATTTATCCAATTGAAAATGGTGGCAAGTACTATTTTGTGCAATTATTGTATTCAAGTGGTGGAAGGTCATGAAGCTATTCCTAGTCTTTCAATTGTATTTCTAATGAAGCATGGTTTGAAAGTTAGGATAACTAGAAGACAATGCAAGTAGTTTGATATAATAAATTTTAATTAGTTTCCGCAAATTCAATATGCTCAATTGATATTACATTATCAGTGGTGAATGAAATGGTCAAATTTATTGTTTGAATATTATTTATATATCATTCAGTTTTTTTCCCTATAAGAAATGCAAAATGCTATATGCATTTTTTCAAATTTCCAAATTGACTTTTTTCCAAAAGTATCCATGATGATGATGATGATGATGATAATAATAATAAGAAGTTTACATTAATAATAAGGAAATAAAAGAAATGAACAATAAAGCATGATGGATGAGAGGCATAATAATATTAATTCCAAAGAATATTCTATTGCCGCCGTTTTTTTTTTGTGACTTTTAACGTTGCAGTTGGGATATTTCAATTGTATTCGTGAATACAATCTTAAAGAAGAAAATGATGAATAAAATAAAATTATATTTGATTTAACTATCACACGAATAATTTATTATTTTATTTTTATTAAGAATAATGCTATTTGAACAACTCATTACGGTTGTCAATACAACAATCGTATAAAATTACAGTAAAAATAGCTTTGGAAAACAAGAAAGCAAATGGAATGAGCAGAGATTGGAAAATGGGAAATGAAGGGAGAAGGTGTGTCAGAGTAGATTTTATCTCTTTTGTTTATTTTTATTTGAAATTTTTCCTACACAAAATAAAGCAAATCAAAAAGTTAACGAAAATGAAAAAAAAAAAACATTTGAAATATACCCTTGTAACAAATAGATCATATGATGTAACTCCAAGGCTATAGGCTATGTAACTATTGCTGTTTTGCTATAACTATTATTAATCGTTAAAAACTTAAATTTCAACAGTTTTAAGTTGCTTAGAAAATTATTAAAAATTTTAAACACTAAAATTTACTTACTTAAATTTTATTTTAAATTTTTCCTACCTAAAATAAATAAATCAACAAGTTAACAAGAATAAAAAACAAAAAAACAAACTTTTGAAATAGTTTTGTAACAAATGACACATATGATGTAACTCCAAGGATATATAAGATGTAACAAATGCTCTTTTGCTATAACTTTCATTAATCCTTGAAAAAATTTAATTTCATTAATTTTCAGTTGCTAAGGAAATTATAAAAAAATTTAAAATTAAAAAAAGTAAAATTTACTTATTTAATTTTTATTTTAAATTTTACCTACATAAAATAAAACAAATCAACAAGTTAACAAGAATTTAAAAAAAATGTGAAATATACACTTATAACAAATAGTTCATATGATGTAACTCCTAGACTATACATGATGTAACTATTGCTCTTTTGCTATAACTATTATTAATCCTTAAAAAATTTTAATTTCATTAATTTTCAGTTGCTAAAAAAATTATAAAAAAATTTAAAATTATAAAAAAAGTAAAATTTACTTACTAAATTTTTATTTTAAGTTTTACTTACAACAAAAGAGAAAAAGTTATAACACATTCTTTATTCACTAATTAACATAAATTGTGTGGACCAATGCTGTACATGTCACATCATTACTATTTTAGCTCTTTTTATCCATTTAATTTCCCTCCAAATTTGGTTACATGAGATATAAGGAAGTTACATGTTTTATAAAATGAATG